>JAQJVL010002321.1:0-106575 GCA_035578905.1 Stictocephala bisonia | reverse complement strand
GTAAAATTATCATAATACTTAAATTGTTTTTTACAACCAGACTTAATTTGATTTATAAGCAAATTTAGCAAGTTGAAGTGCCTATTTCCAGAGCAGACTTTGCAAAGACAGCATAGGTTGTTTATATTAGCAATTAGAAGTTTCAGTAAAAAATGAAAACAACCTTTCCGATTGACCATAAAAATAAATGTAAACAAACAACAAATGAGGCGAAAAGAAATACTTATATACACAGAGAGGCCCTGAAAGTGCAGGAACTGACTCCCTCTACTCTGTCTCGGGAGTTACAACAACACTATAACAGGGGTAGTTCCAAATGTCAAGAACAAATCTCTTATTATTAATAACTAAAGCTTCCGGTAACAATAGCGTTAAGGTGTTATCTACAATATTTACATCACCAAATATTTCACCCATGCTGTGATGTGATATCCTCACAGATACCACTGAGGATGCAACATCACAGCATGGGTGAAATATTTGTTGATGTAAATATTGTAGATAACACCTTGACACGGTCGTTACCGGAAGCTTTAGTTATTAGTAATGACACCGGCCGCTTAAGCCTACAAAATAAAACAAATCTCTTAGTTTCGTTGCGCAACATTCTCAGATTGTTATCATAAGTTGCAATGTGTTCCATTTTACGTCTACAACCATAAAGCTATAGTTTCTTGCCTTAACATGGTTTCACAAAGTCAGTAAAAATTCTTTGCCATAGTTCATCAGAAATGATAAATGATATTTATTTCCACATCTTTTTACAAAATAAAAAACAATAAACAAACTTGGAAATTTACTGATCACATAAACAAGTTGAGTGATCAGTTAAAAAAGATTAAGTTTCACAGATAATAAAACAATTTAATTTGATTTGAGTCTAGCAGTTATTTACAATTTAATAGCCGCCATCTGCAGTGTCTGCATATGCAATATATACATATTACATTAGACTTATGTATAAAAATTACAATATATAAAGATAAAAAAAAAAAAAAAAAAATGTAAGCTCTATTCCTATCTATACATATATATATATATATATATATATATATACAGTATCTACATACATACTTTAACTTAGAGGTACAAAGAGTCAGCTGTATTATAATAAATAACAATCAATAAAAGAACACAAACATAATCTGAGAGTTAATTAAGAAAGGATATCACTCATGAAACCAATGTCACCAAGACTTAAAAGCCATTCTTTAAGTTTTTTACAAAATAAATTGAAAGTTGTAATGTTTCTGATGAAGATAGGTAAGTGATTAAAAAATTTAGGTGCTAAATATTCAAAAGACTTTCTGAAAATATTTTTATTTACTTTAGGAATTTTAATATTGCCACGAGCTCTATCTCTAGTGTTGTAGCAATGTAATTCATTGTCTTCTCTGTTACCGCTTCTAATCAAAAATATTCTCAGAACCTTATACACGAATAAATGCTGAACTGTTAAAATCTTTAAATCTTGGTACAGTGGAAAGGAACTGTCTCTTAATCTTTTTCTTAACATAAGACGTATAAAATGATTTTGAGATACTCTTATTTTATCTATCAATGTTTTGTACGTTCCACCGTAACAAATTAACCCATACTGAATTTTGGAATTAATTAAAGAAAAATATAAAGTTCTTAACAAGGATGTGTTGCAGAAGTTGCGTAAATAATAAAAAGTTCGTATTGATGACCTTAATTTATTATTCAATCGGATGATGTGATTTTCCCATGATAGTCTTTGGTCCAGGACAACTCCTAAATAGTTTATATTTGTTACTTTCTCAATATGTTGACATTTACAATTTTGAAAAGTGTTACAGTTGTAAAGATGGTATTTTAACGGCAAAGGCAATTCAAAATCGGTGAATCCAAAATTAATAAATTTAGTTTTTTCGACATTAACTTCCATCCTATTTGCTTTGCACCAATTTCTAAGCAGCAATAAGTCTTCAGTCATCATGTCACATAAAATATTAATATTTTTATTCGAATAGAAAAATGCTATGTCGTCAGCGAAAGCTGTAACTTTACCATGAAAGTTAACCTTTAATAAGTCATTTATAAAAATTAGGAACAGAGTAGCTGATATTACACTCCCCTGGGGAACACCGGCCTGAACTGTCAAGGGAGGACTCAGATAGTTTTTGATTTTGACTTGTTGTTTTCGATTGGTAATAAAACTTTTGAAGAAATCAAGTGCTATTCCTCGAATGCCAGCTAATTCCATTTTTTTTATAAGAATATTGTGATCGACCAGATCAAACACTTTTTTAAAATCTATAAATAGCCCAGAAGTTTTATTGTGCTTATTTAAACTATTGTATAGATTGTCAGTTAGAGAAATTAAGGCATCTTCTGTAGATTTACCTTTGGTGAAACCAAATTGATTGACATTAAAAAATTTGTAACCTTCAAGAAAACTAAGTAATCTTTTCAAGACTGTTTTTTCAATTACTTTAGAAAAAACTGACAGCAAGCTAATTGGCCTTATGTTGTTAATTTTAAAAGAATTTCCTTTCTTAAAAATTGGTATAACAGAGCTCAATCTTAACTTATCTGGAAACACACCTTTACTGAAGCTTTGGTTTATTATGTATACTAAAACTGGAGCAAGAATTTCTACTGTATTTTTTAGTATATACACATTAACATTATCAAAACCAGAAGATTTTTTATTTTTTAAGCTATTGACTGTTGTTTTTATTTCGTCGACTGAAGTTGGAGTAAGGTACAGAGAGTGAGGGTACGAGTACAAAGTCATTAGTGGAGCGGTACCGGTGTCAAGGTCAGGTCTGTCAGTCTGGATACTGATAAGGTGATCGTTGATAAGCCGAGCAACCTTAACAGGTTCCGCTACAACTTCGCCGTTATCCAATTCAATATTATCCACACTTTTGTTACCTACCACACCTGTTAGCCCATTTATAATTTTCCATTGCTGAGCGGAGTCACCAAGACAATTTTCAATTTGTAATTTAAAGAAATCGTTTTTGGCACAATCTATTTCTGCTGAAAGATTATTACATAAATTGCGATAATAATTCTTAAAAGTTAAATCATATGGCCGTCTTTTAAAAATTTTATATAGACGGTCCTTTTTTTAATTTTATTCAAAATTTTCTCTGTTATCCATGGACTGGTTTGTTTTGCTTTTAAAAATTTACTATTTGTGTTCCTTTTTACATAACTATTTTCCAGAGCATTACTTAAAATATCGTAAAAAATTGAATAACAAACATTTACATCACTTTCCTGATAAAGATGGTTCCAATTCACATTACTTAAGATATTTCTAAGTAGATTAAGGTCTAATTTACTATTCTCTTTTAAATTTCCATTATTAATTACATTTTTAATGCCAACAGCGTTTCGTAAATCAGTAAAATTTATACCCAAAAAACAGTGGTCTGTAAGACCTATATCAAAAACTGAGGTCTTAAAGCAATTTATTTTCTTATGTCTTATCCAGATGTGATCGATACAGGACTTACTGTTTTCAGTAATCCTGGTTGGTGAATTAATTAAAGATACAAAACCATTATTCTTAAGTAGGCCTACATAATTTTGATTGTTAAGAGTATTATTTAAAGTGTTAATATTTATATCGCCAAGTATTATTACGTTATTGGATAGATTGTCGACAATATCAGAAAATTCTTGCAAAAATTCATTTTCAGTGAAACCATGTAGTCTATATATACATAACATTTTAAAATATTTCCTATTTTAATATCTAATAATAAAGCATCAGCAGTTGTCATATTTATATCTAAATCTCTAACGCAAATTGAATCTCTTACATAACACATAATACCCCCCGCCCTGTAATTGTGATTACATTTGGAAAACACACTATAACCACTCAGTTTGTACATATTTATTTCCTCTGATTCTACCCAAATTTCACTTAAAACTATAAAATTTGGTATTGGAAGAATATTATTAATCTCCGCAACGAAAATATTAAAGTTTTTTCTTAGGCTTCTAATATTTGTGTACAATAAACTGAAAACTGTATTATTACTCTGGAGAAGAAAAAAATCGTTTAAGTCTGCAATATTTTTTATATTACTGGTAATAACCATACAGATGATTTATAACTGGGGTTTGACATAAGAAAAAGAAACAATAATAAAATAACAACTGAAACTTTTCATACACAACATAATGTTGCCAATTACTTAAGCTTGCTCATCTCATCGTAACTACTTATTTTTTTTTTGCTTTGTCCCCAGAGGCTTTACGAACAAAACTCTCCCAGAGATCTAAAAAAAACTGAACTTGGTGTATTTTATATCTATATTCTTGGTCTTCTGGATCCGACCATGTCAAAGGATTATGTACATTTTATTCATTTTGTTTTATTAGCCTCCAGAACTGTTATATTATAGATAGAAATAATACTGGTTTAGATTACCTTTTTCTGTCGTAACAGTTCTACAATTACATTACTGCTATGTACTCAAATTCATGCTCACTTAGCTTATGGTTTGTGTGTGTATGGGGGAACATGTATTTATAACTTGAACAAATTACTATTATTACAAAAACAAGCTATAAGGATAATGTTAAAACTTAAACATGATGATCATGTAAGAAAGCATTTTACCTCACTTGAAATCCTAACAGTTTATGACCAATACATATTTGACTGTATATTGTACATAAAGAACAACCCTAATGATTTAATTTTTAAATCAGATATACATTCCTATAACACAAGGGGGAAAAATGATATCAATATATCTAAACACAATTTAGCTTTCTTTAACAAAAAGCCCTCTCAAATGGGAAGTAAATTCTTTACAGCTTTGCCTATTGATATTAAAAAGGAACCAGAAATTAAAAAATTTAAGAAGAATCTAAAAACATTCTTGGTGACAAATCCCCACTATGCTTTATCAGAATTTCTAACCTGTTGTGTTTGATATTTAACTTAGTTATTAACAAACTCTAGTTTTTTTAACATAAGAACCCTTATGTAATTAGTAGTAAGACTGACACTATTTAATGTACTAGTTTGTACTCAACAAATACATTTAAACATATTAAAACATGAGAACAACACATTTGCCGGCCGGCGATAGACACCAACTGATGACTCTATCGACAGCGAAAAGAAGTGATAGAGTATATCGCTTCTTTTGTTGGTGTCTATCACCGGCCGGCAAATGTGTTGTACTCGTGTTTTAATGTTTAAATGTTTTATAATTTTAGTGTTTAATGTTTTAAACAGTGACGTTTTTGGAAGCCTAATGATGAAGCATTATATGCTTTGAAATGTACATAGCAGTAATGTAATTGAAGAACTGTTATGACAGAAAAAGGTAATCTAAACCAGTATTATTTCTATTAAGTACATTATATACAAAGGTAGAGGTGTCGGGCTGCATGTTGAGTCCCATCTTCAAGGCTGACATGAGTGGAGTCCGCAACTCAAGTGTCGAGGGCAGGACGGCCACGCAGGTTATATCTGTTGTCGGTCACATGCTTCCTGAGGGGTTGGCCAGTGGGGGTGGTGTCCTCTGAGGCATTGTCCGTTGGTGATGTCACTTTACCTGCTGGAAATGCCGGGCGGGCGACTGACCTAAACTAAATTCTCCTGAGATTTCTAAACTTTGATCCTTATTGATATTATTTTTATCTATCTCAATGGCTTTTAAAACCTTTCTTTCGTGATACTTATTAGATGGAGCAATAATTTTAATACTTTCAAACTTTTGTTTCCAATAGTATTAAACAAATAGCGTGTTTTGTTTCCAGAGAATGTTCTGCTAGAGCTGATTGTTTAATGTCCATGTTCCTGGTGCATCTGAAATGCTCTTTAAGCCGTGTTGATACCAATCTGCCTGTTTCACCTATATAGTATTTGCACAAGGAACAATCTAATTTATATACTCCAGACATGTTGTACAGTATTCAGTACTTGAGAGGTCTTAGTATGTTCTTGATTTTCGCCAGTGGATTAAAAACTGTTCTAATTTTGTTTTTGTAATATTCTACTGATTTTCTTTGATGTCCCCTTAGCATATAGAAGTATGGCGGTTCTCAACATTTCATTGTTCTCTGGTTGTTTTTGCTTTTTCGTTCTTGATTGTCGGTGGAAGGCCCTAAGAATATTCTGTTTCCTATATCCATTAAGTTGCAAAGTTATAAATGTCGGCATATAAAAATAATGTACATCCTTTGACGCGGTCGGATCCAGAAGGCCAAGATTATAGATATAGTTTTGACGACCATGGAAGCTTAACCATGAAGATTGGTGTATTTTGTTTAAGGCAGCACTATTGCCAAATTTTGTACATCATAATACATATCCTTCTAATAACAATACCTCCTTGGAAACTTTTATTTTAACTACAATGATCAATGTAAAGTTCTTGTAATAACTATTTTATAAACTAAAAAACTATTCTATTTCCGTTAAACAAACATTCCAGTTTTATTGATTACTCATAGTCATGAAAACTCTTTATCATGGCTTTTCAATAATAAGTTGAAATACATACCGTTCTGTTATTCACCTAACCTTATTCAGAACTTTTAGACATCAAAATATATGATATGATTTTTGTATCATGCAATGTAAAGAATATTTACTGAAATATTTAATACATACATTTTAATATATTTTTTAGTAAAAAGTACACAACAGCTTGAGAACACACGATCGGACAATAAGCGAATGATGCTTTAAGTACTACCATTGATTTTAGTATACAGAGAAGATGGAAACATCCAATGCTAAATTTTGAGGTACGAAATACGGGAGTGGCCGTGCTGCTATCTGTTGTCAAAAGAGTTAAAGAAGGCGAAATTGCCTCAAGTTTTGACTGTTTAGAGCGCAATCTGTGAGCAGTAAAAGAAACCAAGTAGCCCCTCTCATTCTGCCAATTTCTGTCTCTTTCTCTCGAATCGCTCGTCCGGAAGTACTTCCTGTTCCCCACTCTGGCTGCCCAAATTGTCTACTGTTGCCTTGCCGATATTCCTTGAAATTGTTCCTTGTGATTCATTCTGCGTGCGTGCAAAGGCATCGCAATCTTTAGTTAGGGCAGGGATACTCACTATGTGACACTTAACACTATTTTTCTTTAAATTTTTGTAGAACTGGAATAATTTATTAAAGTGCAGACAAGTAAAATCAGTTGTCTGTTATTTCCAATTAATTATTTTAAATAGTGTAGTATTATAGAACATCTTTGGTTTACTGGATATATACAAGGTTTTTTTACCGACAATGTATGCATATAGGTGTATTTAAAAACTGTATGTACTTCTGGTCCTGAGATTATTTTGAGAAAAGTAATAAGGATCATCATGAAATCCTAGTGAGGAACCCTGATTTAGAGGTTTGCATAAATAACAATGTCTGTAAGTAGTATAAACTGTAGTACAATAACGAAAATTTGCAAAGTTTAGAGCATTCGAGTGAGGGCGTGGCAGTTTGTGAGTTACCATGCGTCGGTTGTGTGGTCAGTTCATCTGCGACGAAAGTGGTTTGAAGGCCGACAATGGCTTATCACAGGTGGCGATATAAGTGGTATCGTTGGCACAAGGATGTGATGCGCCAAGTGGTGCTTGGTCTGCTTTGTTGATTCTAGAGGATATATGTGGGTAAAATAATAGGTAATTGGCTATTTAACTACAGTATTAAATTTATTGTGAGGCATATGGCATTTTGAAGTACAGGTATTCATGATTCAGAACAGTTGGGATTCAGTTTTTCAAATTTCACTATGTCTAGGGTTCAGAGGAAACACGAGACCGTTAAAATTGTAAGGAGAACGCATACCTTCAAAGGAGTGCTGGTCTAAATACGGAGCTAGATCGAGCAACTGCTTACACAACATGGGGTAATTTAAAACGAAACTGGTCTTTATTTTGCACGTTAACTACTGCATTTCTGTGTTTTAGTTTTTTCTATAGAGGCAAGTATGAATCCCTAGAAGATTTACTTATCTTAATGTTAAGTGATAGTGGAGACTGAAGGCTCCAGCCAGAGTTCCGGTCCTGTTGCACATACTCCTCGGCCAGGATTTTGGAAAACTCATTCTTCAAAACTCATTGATAGATTGGCATCTCCACTGTGCAACATCTTGGAGGTGGTCTTGAAGTCTGTTGCAGTTGGTCTCCATCAGGATGATTGTAGTCTACCAACAGGATCATGTGGACTTTTATGCCGGCTGAATTCTGCAGTTTGGACTGGAGGATCTGAGTGATAGTGGGCACAGTCGATTGAAGGACTGGCTCCAGGTCATTTTAGAACCCATTAGGGTTCTTTATTTTGTAACCTCTTGCAGTAGATAGGCCAGTCTTTAGCTCCCACTTAAGTTCTGGCAGTGACTTCCTCTCTCTGTACAGCCGTTTTGAACCTCATGTAATACTGCCGCCAAATGTGAACATCCTGGCTGCGGCTCCTTTGTCGTAAGATCCAGAGGAAGGGCGGGCTTAAATATCTACTGCTTTTTCTTCTTCTTCTCCAATGAATGACTTGCAATGGCTCCAGCCAGCCTTTACCGGCCTTTTAAGTAGTGCAGTACAGCGTTACACATGTTCAAATGTCTGTGCAAAGCCTCTTTTGTTAGTGAAGTAGGCTTCATTGCAACGTCGTAGGGAGTCGTTGATACAGTAGTAGGGAGTCCATAGTACTGCAGACAAGAACTGACTGATGACTGCCTGTTCCTCAATGCTCCCTTTTATACAACTCAAGACGTAAGGAATTCAGCCAAGGACTTTGGGGCCCCTTCCGCAAGAGAGAGAAAGAAAGGGGAAATCGGTGAGAGGATGGGTACACATGTCAAGGCAGCATGAGTGGAGCACTTGCGGGAATCATATGAATTCACCCACAGCAGTTATGGAAATCACAGTCATCAACTCTGTTGAGCGAGCACACAGACTTAGAGAGAGAAACACACTCAGGTAACACACAAAGGGCATAAATAACTGTATAAATAAGTAACACTTGGATATATAAGTATATTTTTTATTTATTTGTTGTTTAAAATAATTTCTAGATACAGCTTTAGATTGTTAAAAAAATTCCTCCATGGAGGAGTTAAGGAGGAGGAAGTGGGGCTCGCCGGAGAAAAGGCTGCCGACCTTGGGACTGCAGGCGGTGACTGGTGGATGGGCTTGCTGGTGGTGACCGCTAGCTCGGGCTCGCCGGCCGGCTTGCAGGCTATGACCGGGCACTGTTAGTGCCGTAGTCAGATCCATATGGCCTGCAACTTTGGTCTTGCCTCCACGGCTTCCAACGCGATTGAAAGCACAACTGCTTGCCGCCACCACTACCGCCTGTTAAATAGACATATAATTAGATTTAGAAAAAAATTAATATTTAACAAGTAAAGTTAATCCATGTCGCCAGAGTACGTAACTGTTCTACTCTGCTGATATAGACTTAAGTTAGTAACAAAATAATTATTCCTTTAAATAATTGCCTACGTTGTCAGAGTATGTCACAGTACTATTATGTCAATATAGGCTTAAGAGTAAATATTGCTTTAGGCCTCCGCACACATCTTCAGAGTAGGTAACTGTACGTTGACAAAGGTTTAATTTAATGTTGAATAATGCTTTAAATAATTGGCCACGTTGTCAGAATATGTAACAGTACTATTCTGCTAATTAAGTTGCATAGCAAGTAATTGTTTACATCGTCAGAGTACGTAACAGTGCTATTCTGTTGATTTATAGAGTTAAGTAAACTATTCTTAAATTTGCATCCGCAATAACAGAGTATTGTGCTATTCTGATGGTATAAAGCAGCCACATATAGAATAACATCAAGTTTTTATACATATTTTGTCTTTTCTAGAATGGATTTGGTTCATAAACTACAGACCAATTCATAAGCAGGAAGCGAGGGGTCTGTTACAGGAATTATGTCTACATAATTAAGTCTGCTAAATTTATGAAGACGTCGGTGGGCAAAATGATTGCTGTCGACTGTTCAGACTGGCTCTGAGGTGAACCTCGGCTTTCTGCCTCGAAGTTACGAAGACAATTTAACTGAAAATGAATTTGCAGCCCTGGGCATCGGAGACTGGAGAGTTTAATGCACAGGAAAGAGCGGTCGAACAAATTTGCCTGTTTTTTTTTTTAAGTAATTGAATAAAAGAAATGTTATAGACTTAGCATTTTTTGTAACATTGACTAACCTAACCTAACCTTAGAGTAACATCGATGTAATAAAGTGTACTACAAGGTATTCTAGCCCCATCTACTACGAAGGTAGCTAAGCCACTTAGCATAATCTGTAAACAGTAATGATGCATAATAGTCATAGTATTAACATCGATGCAATACAGCGTATTACAAGGCTCGCAGAACATGTATAAGAACAGAGCATGTATAAGCTCCACTTAACATAAATCGTAATCAGTAATGACGCGTATAGCCTTAGTGATAACATCTATGCAATGCATCGTATTGCGAGTCTGAGAGCATGTATTACAATATCGACATGTCGGCACTGGTGGCGCATGTACCACCAGTACGCGCCACCAGTCAATACCACTGTACGTGTATGGGTGGACGGGTGGGTCAATACCACTGTACGTGTATGGGTGGGCTGGTGGGTCAATACCACTGTACGTGTATGGGTGGACGGGTGGTTAAATACCACTGTACGTGTATGGGTGGACGGGTGGGTCAATACCACTGTACGTGTATGGGTGGACGGGTGGGTCAATACCACTGTACGTGTATGGGTGGACGAGTGGGTCAATACCACTTTATATGTATGGGTGGGCAGGTGGGTTAAAAGTTGCAAAATTGAAACATGATACTGTGTAGATTAGTGTAAGCTATATATTCTTCATACCATTGTATGCGATGAAAATATTTTGTCACCCACTTGTTTGTTCTTTTTGCTTTTGAATTAAGTTTGTTGAATCCAGCTACATGGGGACAAAGTGTTTGGGAGATTGTAGGCGATAGGTTGGATGCTCGGTCCTCTTAATACCGACATGGCGTTCGCTTGATGGTTGCTATCGGCGTGGATACTACTAGAGAAGTCTGGGGTGTTCATGTTGGGTGGTAATCATTGTGCGGATGTTGTGTGGGGGAGATAACTGAGTATCAGACTTGTAAATTAGCTGAAAATCAGACCAGCACTACGTGGTTTGGATTTCACGTAAAGCTGTAGGTCCTTTAGTTGCCCTGGCTGTTGGGCTATTAATAAATTGCCCTTTCTGAGGAACAGTTGAACTCAGTTAGTAACCAGACTACACTCATCCTACACTCATATAACCATTCATATTCACCTTAAAATACCAACAACGTTGTGTCGGCATCTCATATGTAAGAATCGACAATAGATCCACTTGGTGCATAGTGTATTACCAACACGGTACTAAGCGTGTGCACTACAACACAAACCTTCAAACAGTAATTTACCTCTTCGATGCAATATTATTATTATTATTGGCAGTTTGTATGATCTTATACGACATACTCTATGTACTAAAGTATACCTGGAGACCAAATACTTACATAGCACACTTGGCTGCCATTCTTCTAAGCCGTAATCACTCTCCGCCAACCTGTGCAGCAGTTTTGCCCAGCTGGAGACTTATAGATGATTTCGATTGCTGAATGTTGGTTTGCCTCTAACATAATCCACAATTTATACTCCACACTTGCCCCCCTGGACTTTGCATTTACTCCATACAACAGTATTACAATATAAAGCTACCCTTCCCCACCATTTACTTTGGGACCCAAAGAGCAATTCCTCGTTCATTTCTTTTGCAGCTGCATTAGAGGTCAGTAACCACCGCTCCTTTACTGTATCTAAATAAGACAAGCCCTTGAATGTTTAAAGACTTAGTATTTAACTACATAGGACTAATGAAACACAAGACTTAAACACGTTTCACATTTCATTCAATCCACTTTGAGAATCTTTTTGTCGGTCTGAAACATTAAAATTCAAAGCGTGCCTTGCGAGACGGTAATCAATTTTGTAAAACTAGCCAGATTCCTTCAAACAACTTTCGCCACAGACAAACTGACCTACACTACACGCCACCAACGCACGCTACCTCAAAAACTGCTACTCCAAAGCAAAGTGCCCTCACTCCAACGCTCTAAACTTTGCAAATTGCAAATTTTCGTTATTGTAGGCAGTTTTTACTACTTATGTACATTTATATTTTCAACCATTTCGACCCCAGAAAAATTCAAACATTTATACATTTCCAATAATTAAAGTTTGTTTTTAAGGGTTGAAAATTGAACAGGTTTTTAAGCAAGAAAACTAGTGTTAAGCTGCACATATGGCATATTGTTTTTACAGGAAAAACTGAGGATTATAATGGTAGTGTAAGATATAAACGATATACAACAACCAAAAAATAACAATAATAATAAAACAAGTATATAATTCATAAAAATTTCAAACATAAAAAGTGGAAGTAAACAAGGCCCTCCAAATGTTTGAGGTACACTGTGGTGTGTACATTGTTACAATATACTGTATGTTAACAAAACGTCAATTAAAATTGAGTCAACCAATCGGAAGACAACGTGGATGACAAGTGACGATACGGAAGTGATGTTGACAGCTCAATTAGTTTCCGCAGGTGCAAAGATTATTAGTATGAAAGTGCCGGCCGGAGTAGGAAGTCAATCGAAAGTAACATGTAAGACCATGTACTTGTTGTATATTGTATAGTTCAACACCTAGTATTTGCAAGATTCAATAATGTTATAATGTGTTTATAAATTTGTATCTAAACTCGGTAATGTAAAATTGATGACTTGTAAAAAATAAAAATTTGTAATTTAATAGTAGTAATATCATGATATAAAATTATTTCATACCAAACCAATTTTTGAAATTATTTCCAATTTCGTTGCCTCCCCGAGGATGATTGAATATGCTGATGGCATGGTATGTATGAGAGGATGAATGTGAGTTTAAGTTTACAGTTGTTTCTTTTGTATATATGTTAATATAGAATCTGTTATATTTATATAAGCTATGACTATTATTTGTTAATGAATTTCTTTTTTGTGTTATTACTATCTTGTAATTTATTTTATATACTAGAATAATGTTTTGAGTTTTGTGTTATCACTTATTTGCATTATGGTAATAATGCTTAAGTGTAAGAAAGGACATTTTAGTCAAAACCTCGCCAATTTAAACATAATTGTACAATAATGTCATTTTTCATTTCATACATTGTAACCTAATTTTAACCTCTCATTCATCATGTTAAATGGATAATACAACATATTATATTACAGTGTATGTAAATTCTAAATTTTATATAGATTTTACAAAAGCATATATAAAATATATAGATTTTTATATAAGCATTAGAAATTTAGATAAAACACTGTACATTTACATACAATGTAATATAATATGTTATATTATCCATTTAACATGATGAATGAGAGGTTAAAATAAGGTTACAATGTATGAAATGAAAAATGACTTTATTGTACAATTGAGTGCCTGAGAAAGAGAGGGGGCTATGCCACAAAACCTCAAATTTTAATTTAGTTACAGATCCTGTTAGTTCTCCTATCTAACGGTGCAATGCTGAACTATTTGGACAAGTGGCATAGCCCCTTCTCTTTTTACAGACGAGAAGTTCAAGCGCCAGCTGTTCTGTGAGAGAGATAAGGGGCTATGCCACTCGGTCACTGGTGGGGGGAGCCTCAGCTGTTTTGTTTTGATCTGCAGTTGGCTCACTCTCTACAGGTTATAAACGTGTGTAATACTTGTATCTAACTTTAAAATGGCGAATGTTGACGTTAATGAAAATGTTAGTGTAGTTAAACCTAAAAAAAAGTTACAAAACAGTGGTGATTGGAAGAGGAATGTTGCTTAATGACTGAGGAACAGTGGTGAAAGTTATGTAAGTGATAAAACAGATAAACACGTTGCAGCAAAAAGACGAAGGGGAGGATGCGACTGTGTTATGAAGGATGAACAAGCCAAACAAGGTTGGTGTGAGTTTCATACATTGACTGATTTTGACAAGGACAACCTTTTTGTAGGTTTTTATAGATTAGGTGACTATAACTTGCAAAATTCCTTTTTGTGGGGACTTATCAAGCAAAGTAACTGTAAACGCGCATACATAAACAAACGCACTGATGTAAATAAGTCAAGGAGAACACAAACATTTACTTATTTTCTGAAAAATGGAAATGGAAAAGACGTCAGGGTGTGCTTAAAATCCTTTATGGACACTTTTTCTATCTCTAAAAAAAGAGTAGCAGTTGTAAGGGCTGGAGATAAGCCTACAGAAACTGAGCCTAGTCCCTTAGGTTTAAGTGACGAAGAAAATGAAGATCAAAACTTGTCACGTCAATCGAGTGGGCCTATTTTACCTCATACGGATAAACGTTGAAAACACGGCAATATAAAAAAAAGCTTTCAGACTCTCAAACTGATTTCGTTATCAACCACATCAAAATGTTCCCTCGTTATACAAGCGATTACAGTAGGAAAAAAATCCAAACAAAAGCTTTACAAGGAGTGTGTCGTCTGTCAGTGAAATGTACAAACTTTATCTAAAAGAATACGAAAACCAATCTGGTGATGATATAGGGCCGCCTGTTAAATATGAAAAATACCTGTCTATTTTCAATACAATGTTTAACATTGGATTTAAACTTCCCACAACAGACTCTTGTGCAGTATGTGATGAATGGAAATTTGTGGACGAAGACCTTATTCTTTTCGCCTTCATCAGCTTAAAGCAGAACAAGGGTATAAGTTGCTCTCAGAAGCTAAAAAGAACTCTCAAAGTCCTACTTATGAGTACTGCGTCATAACTTATGACTTGCAACAAGCAATGCCGCTTCCTAAAATTCCTACTGAAAAAGTATTTTATCTAAGGCAGTTATGGGTTTATAACTTAGGTTTTCATGTTTGCAACAACAATAAAGGATTCATGTGTATGTGGACAGAGGATACAGCTTCTCGTGGTGCCTGTGAAATTGGGTCTTGTCTGTACAAAGCCCTACTGAAAACTCAAATGACTGAAAACAAAAGAAAGTTGTGGTTCTTCTCAGATTCTTGCAGTGGGCAAAATAAAAACATGGTGGTTTTTACTTTGTACTACATTTTGGTCCACACAGGAAAATGTTATGAGA
Organism: Stictocephala bisonia; assembly: GCA_035578905.1. NCBI lineage: Eukaryota > Metazoa > Arthropoda > Insecta > Hemiptera > Membracidae > Stictocephala > Stictocephala bisonia. The sequence goes on along the minus strand of JAQJVL010002321.1, from coordinate 91,452 downwards.
TCCTTCATTCTTTTCTTGTTCCTGGACACACTTTCATGCCTAGCGACAGCGACTTTGGTGTAATAGAAAAAAAGGCACGGAAACAAGACTACGTTTTTTGTCTTGATGATTGGAAAAAAGTCGTCAAAGAATGTAGAGTGAAAGATCCTTTCACAATCGTTGACATGAACGGTTCAGACTTTGTAGATCTAAAAACACTGTTAAATACACTAGCAAAGAAACCAAAAAGTGTTGACAACAAAAAAGTTGGCATCAGAGATGCCACAGCTGTAAAAGTTACTAAAAGCAGCCCAGGATACATTTTTCTTAAGTATGCCTACTCAGAACTTGAACATTGGACTAAAGTCAGAATATTCAAAAATCAACCAGGACGTCCCAGAAAAAATCAAATGGAAGAATCTCTGACTACAAGAATGTTGAGAGAGCTTTTGGAAAACGTGCCAAAACTGTATCCAAAAGGTAGAGAAATCAATGCCCTGAAGCACCGAGACCTGCTATCGCTCCTACCCTACATACCACCTGTGTACCATGATCTGTACAAGAAACCAGCAAAGGCAGGAGGACATGTGGAGGAACAAGAAGATGTTTAAGAACTCTACTAGTTTGTAAAACATAATGACTGTTGCATTGTATAAAAAATGTTTTTTCATCCAATTAGAAATAATGAACAGTTCTGTTACAGTGTTAGTATCGTCTTTGAAAACTTACTTTTGTTGGAAACAACTTCTAATCTTAATAAAAAAAATTTAAATAATGATTATTTTTAATTTTCTTAACTACCCTGTTGAGAATAGAAAGCAAAGATGCCATAATCCAATAAAAATAATCAAAATTTATGTATTTTGAACTCAATCTAATAAAACTTGATTTTTCTCAAAACTATGTGTTTGTGGCATAGCCCCTTCTCTTTCTCAGGCACTCAATTATGTTACAATTGGTGAGGTTAGGACTAAAAAGTCATCTCTTATACCTAAACGCATTGTGATTTAGCTGCGGATTAGCCATCTGTGGATAATCAGCAGTTGACTGTACAATAAATTTCACAGCAGCCACAATCCAATTTAACACAAACTAACTGCTTATTTATATTAAATTTTATTGATTAATATGTATATCAGTACATTTTTACAATTATTTACCACTAAAAGAGAATTCTGAAATATTTGATCTTCTAATTTTAATGATATGAAAAGAGACAACATATTAATATACGATAATTAGCTAATTAGCTCTAAATCCCATGCTTTAGAATTTTATATGTTAGATAGTAACTAACTTACGTAATGCGGAAGTGCAGGGGTTCATTGGCCTCTCGCCTTGTGTTTGGCTCCAGATAGCCACTGCCAATACCGTGCAACGAGATCTGAGCTCCAGACTTATTTTCTATGTATTGCAAATTGGAATCTTTTGGCCCCAACAGCCTGTCAGGAAGATTGAATCTTTCTGGTATATTTTTTATTGTGACTAAAACCTTTTCCTGTGCATAACATTTGAGTTAGTTCTCTTAATCCCAACAAAACAAATCGTTAAATGCTAATTTAGAGCAAAACCTTTTTTTTAATTAATGTAATTTATGAAAATAATTTTACTAATATGCAGCATAAGAAGTGTAAACAGATTGATATGGTGGATTTAATTTGCGTTACCTTAGAATCATATATTATTACCTACTAGTCTACAAATCAGGAATTTTGTATTCAAACTGAATCTGAGCTTTGGAAACGTGTTTGAACCCATGCATGACAATGTTTACAACCTGCAGAATAGATATAATCTTTAAATTGTGAAATTATATTATCAATGTTTTATTTTATCTAATATATAAAATCCAAAAACGATGCATTCACTCATGAAGATATCTACGGAACTGCTGAACATAATTTGATTAAATTTGGAGGGAAGTTAGCTTATGAATCATTTAAAGACCCAAGCTAACAAAAGATTTCTTTATATACTATTCCTAAGGGGAAAACAGTCCCTTTAAGATTCCAATTTTTCATATGAGTAACACTGGCATTAATTAAATTTAATAATTTACTTCAAACAACTGATAAAAAAAGACATAATTAACTGAAACAACAGACAATAAACTAATAGTTATTTTATATATTATAAGCACACGCTATTTTTCTGGGGGGTAATATTTCAAATAATTGAATTTCATATTTGCTGGGATTTTACTTGCACCGTGTGTGTGTGTGTGTGTGTGTGTGTGTGCGCGCGTGCGCGCATGCGTGTGTCATGTCATCAAATTAAATATGAATTCGGTATGTTGAATGATATGTTTCGAGTTATGAATCAGAATTGATCGTCAGAATCAACTATTACATTGAAACATATCGTCAAATAGACAGAACATTAATACTAGACCTATAACTAAATTAGACAGAGCCACTTTAAAATGTAGAATTATCTAGGCCAGCTATATGTTCAGATATCTCATCTATCCTGTAACAGCATGCCTCAAGTAACATACACCTCATTTTTTATTTAAATTTGTTACAACTAAGTTCTTTTATATATGTCGGTAATGAATTATATAATTTTTTGCCAATTTCTAGGAAATTCGATTTAATAGTATGGAAATTGAATTTGCCTATTCTAAGATCATTACAATGTCTAGTATAGTAACTACGAACAGAACTTTTAGATAATAATAAATTCAAATTATTCTTTACACATAAAAGACATTCGAGGACAAACAGACATGGCACTGTTAATATTCCAATGGCTTACAATGTGTTCTGTTTGCTATTTGACAAATAGTTCTAACTGTTCTTTTCTGTAATACTAATAATTTATTAACACTGCTATCATTCCAAAAAATTAATATCGCATAGTAAAGGTAACTTTGTATATGAGCATATTAAACAAGCATCAAAACTCCTCTGCTTAGGCTTATTACTAAACTTAGCCTATTTAACATAAAACTTCCTCTTGCTACTTTTTTACAAACATTCTCAACGTAGACATCACCCTTGATATTAGATTGCACATCTAAGATATATATATAATCTTTATTAAGAATTAAGTGTATATACTAACCACAATAAGTGGAGTTGCAGAATCAAAATAAGACATAATAAGTCTTTGTATCACATATGGGTCTACTAATTAATGTTCTGCTGCTTAAATTGCCACTGCAAATAAAAGAAATATATTATATAACACAACCAAATACGAACAGCATAGTATCGTAGGCTACCCCGGCTGATGAAAACAGAAAATGCTACCTGCAATAAAGCCAACATCTTTGGAAGCAGCCCATCAACATTCATAAGAGAAGTAATCAGAAACCTTCTGGACCTTGAAGAATGTTATAAGTAAAACTGTGTTTATATTTGATATTACTATTGTCTACTTGTGATTGATATTTTTATACAATTTATAGAATTGTAAATGTTATGCAACTTTGAAAATGATGAGAACACTTATTATTTTGAATTGTAATACAGTAAAACCCCGATTACCGGAACCCTGGGTTATCGGAAACAGTATAAGGAAAATAAAAATTTATTTTAAATTAATTTTAAAAAGAAAATTGTATAAATAATAGTACTACACACTTTATTTCTTATGTTTGTTTTGTTTTTAAACAATAATATAAATTGAACAATAAGATAAATATGTACTATATTGTGAAATAATAATGACAAAGTAATAAACATCAACTGTCACTAGGCTAGAATATGATAATATTGTGAAAACAAATGTCGTGGTAGAGAAATGCGAGCGTATGTGAGTCATGAGCCACTACGGTACCCCTACCTCTTACTGAAGAAAAAATAATGTTTTAAACCCGTTCTATAGTTATGTTATCCTGTAGTATGTAATGCAGTTTTAAACTAAAAAATACATTTTAAAAATAATACAATAATTTGATATACGGTACATTTATTTCCCGCTTAGACTGTCAAACTAAATGTAACCTTAGATTATCGGAAATTTTCGATATCGGAAACGGGTCCAGCCCCAATTAGTTCCGATAATCGAGGTTCTACTGTAATATGAAGTTCTTTATGTAAAATAGCATTTGCCATGCAAATAAAATAAAAAAATGTATACTATCTTGATCTATCCAAACTATAATTAAATAACTCTTCAACAGGTTTCCCTCTAGTTATAGGCCTATTTATATATAAAAAAAAAACTATTTCTGATTTTATGTTATATCACAGACCAAACATAATACAGACATGTCACCTTACGGGGTTTTCCGTGCATGTTTTAGGTTTGGCATCTGGCTGACGTTTGGTGAAGCATTGCATTTTTTGGAGCGGAGATGTGCTGCTGAGCCATCCAATGGTTAACGTTGAAACTACATTACTCTAAATATTCGTCAATATTGTCTCACTGGTCTAAAGAGTCTTATCTGTGTGTGACGCTCTGCATTATGTCACTTCATTCCAGCCAACTCTCAACAGTTGGATCTTGTCCCAGTATCGCTCTACGTATATGACTCAAATATAATTAATTATTAGGTTTAAATTTATAGTAAATATTGTTCATAAAATTAATTGATTTTAAAATTCTGTGCATCGATCTAATTTACCCCTAGATCCGGGACACAAGAAAAAGTATGTTTCAGAACGCTTGTTTTGTGCATGCTGTGAGCCTTTTTTTTTAAATCACTAAAAAATAGTAAACGAATTCGTATACAATAAAACTGCATATTGTTTTTCTTCTTATGAATCATACCTTTATATAAAATCATTATAGTTGGAGTTAGAACACTGTAAAGAATTGATATTGCGAGTAGAGTGAAAATTATCAATTTATGCACATCATATTTTTGTAACTTGCAACCCTTACAGCTGGTATACAAAATTTTAAGGAAAAATCCAAAACAACCAAAATATACCTATTTAGTTGCCAAATATTAATAACTAATTAGATTTTCAATAGAAATATAAAATAATTTGTTGGGAATAGTTTTATTAGAAAAAAATAAAGTAGAGAATTTTGTAGTACTTAAGTGCTATGTATTTTATACACACAAGTGAAAGCAATAAAATTATTTAAAAAATCTTTGTTTTATAGGGAATTATATGTAGGCCTAGTAATAGACTACATAAGTATGTTTTACTTTGAAATAAGTGTAAATATTTTTGTATACATGAAGAAAACAAAAACATTTTTCTTCACATGAAAAACTTTTTCAACATTCCTTAAATTATATCTAAATATTATATTAGATTACTTTGAACTGTGTTCCTGAAAATAAATTTTATTGTGAACACAAATCACCTTTCAAATAAAAAAAATTTTTAATTAGATTTTTTTTTTATTTCAAACAAAATTTTTTTTAAAAAGTTCAAACACATATAAAAAACATTTTTGGTATTTTTTCTATATATTTTATTGTACAACACATTCTCCCTAGTAAATAATGTATAATTTGCTAAAGTTTATTTCAAAATAAATTTTGTAATTGGAAAAAATCAAAATAGGCTTCAGCCTACATCAAATTGTGAACTAATTATTCTAAATATGTACATTTTGTTGTTTTAAATAACCGAATCAAAAATAAATAATTAATAAATTTATATTCATTTATAATTTAATTAAATTTAATGAATAATTAGCAATAGTTAATTACTTTATTAGTGGATGTGACCTACAAGAGTTAAAACAAAATGTAAATTATTGTGTTTTCAACTTCTTTATCCAGTTTGCTTCAAACATTCAATGTATTTTAAACAATAACAATCCTTCCTTACCATTTTATGATCATAAGTTAAATTTTCTTGTGTGTTTTGGCATTTTCTGGTATTTTATAGGCATAAGCTACTGTAAAGTCAAGCCACCACAATGAGGTGGGAAAGTGTCTACGAAGTCATTGGCCCCTTCCACTAAGTTTAAGTTCAAACTTTGGGAAGGCCAGTTGACTCGGTTACTACTTTTAAGACGGGAAATTTCAATCTCAATTAGTTAATTTTGCTTAGTCCCTGCATTTGGTCTTCAGAATGGTTGTAACTTATAGTCCGAATAATAACTTTGATACCAGCAGAATGCCACTGTATGTGTATGGGTAGGCGGGTGGGTCAATACCACTGTATGTGTATGGGTGGGCCAATACCACTGTATGTGTATGGGTAGGCGGGTGGGTCAATACCACTGTACGTGTATGGGTGGGTGGGTGGGTCAATACCACTGTACGTGTATGAGTGGGTGGGTGGGTATCTGATACATGCACTCTGTATATCATCAAATTCCAATTGCAGCAAAAAACAAACCGTTTACGGTGTTTAAAGCTAATAACAAGCTGTTTCAGTTCCGACGATTCCGTTTGGTGTAATTAATGTGGTGCCTGCCTTTCAGATAGTTATTAGTGAAATAATTATTCAGGAGAATTTGAAGAAAACTTTAGCATATCCAGTCGGCTTAACTATAGGAGGAGGCGAAGACGACCATAAACAGAATCTGGGTGGACAGTCAATACCACTGTACGTGTATGGGTCTATCATTGTACGTGTATGGGCGGGCGGGTAGATCAGTGCCACTGTACATGTATGAGCGGGTGGGTGGGTCAATGCCAATGTACGTGTATGGTCGGGCGGGTGGGATGATGCCACTGAACGTGTATGGGCGGGTGGGTGGGTAATAGGCCTTCTAGCAATCATTATTACCTATTTTTATTTTACCTGTTTGTTCTGTGTGATGGTTACTTTACCCACTCTATTGACAGGGTTACAATAGAGTCTGAAATGACAACACTTTTTTTAATTTGCTGTCAAACTAAAAATAAGTAAGCAATAATTTTGAAGCTAATTCTATAGTGTCCACCATGTTATATTCTTGAAGAACAAATTATGCTGGAGATTTCACTTAAACTAATTTGCTATAATGTAAATTACAGTTTCTGAAGAAGAAACCCAGTATTTTTTAGTTCATATTTATTGATATTTAGTATTTTTAAGATTTTTACCAAAAAACGCTTGCAATGTGCAAAAATTAGTGGGGTACCATTGGAAGTTTTGTATTAGCACAGGTCTAGGATTAAACAGTACCGTAACTGTAATACTTTGATATAAAATCATTATAGTTGGAGTTAAAACACTGTAAAGGATTGATATTGCGAGTGGAGTGAAAATTTTCAATTTACGCACATTGTATTTTTGTAATTTGCAACCCTTATTATAACTTGTATAGAATATTTTTAGGAAAAATTCCAAAATAGCTAAAATGTACCTATTTAGTTGCCAAATACTAATAACTAATTAGAGTTTTAATAGAAAAATAAAATAACGCTTCGCCAGTCATAATATTGAGTTTGAAGACTTGCATTCAAAATATAAGTAAAAATTCCATTAAGAAGAACATAAAAAACTACTTAAAGTAAATCAAACCAAATACTTTGTTTTTGAAAAACAATTATTTAATATACCATCCAATTTAAAACAGCTCGTTATGAATAATTTACTACTTTAGTCAATTTTAAAAGTTTATCCTATCACAATTTTATTCAATTTGTTTTAATTTAACAGCTGGTAATCAAATACTGTAAATCAATCAATTAATATAACCCCATATGAATACCATAGAAATTTTGGAGGCCAGTTGGACAGAGTCCTCCTGAGGTCGGAGAAGATCCTTTCTTAGTGAGCCTCTAGAGGCCAAGGTGATGAACCTATATAAAATGTTCAAGTCAATTGGACGTATAGTTTTGGAGAAATAGTGATGAGTGGTAAATGGCTTTTATATGTATACTGTATTTATACTGTATTTGACTGAATCAGTGAATAATCGAATTTCTCACCATATTTAGCCATGTCTTGTGAACTGGTTATGTATTTGGTCAAATTAAATTGTAAATTTTCCGATTAAAATCAAATTGTTCTCTTAGATTAAAAAGTTTCAAAGTCTAGAGAAATCTGTAAGTCTACTTTTAGAGGGCACAAAGTACTATATTTGATTCTGAATCAATAAAATGTGTTTCTCGCCATGTTTAGCCATGTCCTATGATCTGGCTATGCATGCTTTAAAACTAAATTGTTAATTTTCCAATTGAAAACAGTTTGTTCTCCTAGATAACAAAGTTTCAGTCTAGAAAAATCTGTAAGTCAACTAGAGGGTGTAAAGTACGGTAATTGACTCTGATCAGTGAAATATCGTGTTTCTAGCTATGTCTTATGACCTGGCTATACATGTGTTCAGATTGAATTGTATATTTTCTCACTGAATACAGCAAGTTCTCCTAGATAACAAAGTTTCAGTCTAGAAAAATCTGTAAGTCTACTCTTAGAGGCCGTAAATAACCAATTCGATTTTTACGCACATTGAAAATCTAACTCTACCCAAAGATGAAGGAGGTGAGATAGAGCAAAAAGTCATAGGGCCAAAGTTGTAGATCATCTCAAATTAGGCAAAGAAAATTGTGGTAGTTTTGCTGTAGAACCGTTCATTTAGCCGCTACAGTCTAATTAGAGAAACACTGTTTTTGGCATTTAAAATTTTTGGCACTAAAAAGGCTGCCATCTTCGATTTACTAAGAATTTTTCAAAATCCCTTCTTGTTGCACATCTACAACAAACGACCTTTGACTCTACAAAATTTCAGCCTTGTAGGCATAGTACTTTATTCGTTACAGCGATGAGTGAATGAGCCAGTGGTATTTGTCTTTTACAGATATAGATTTGAGGGAATAGTTTTATTAGAAAAAAATAGTTGAGAATTTTGTAGTACTTAAGTGTTTTGCATTTTATACACACAAGTGAAAGCAATAAAATTATTCAAATTATTTATTTTCCACTAAGTAATTTACAATTACAATAGGCATCGTCATATTAAATATAAATAAGAGTAAAATCTAATATAATATAATAAGAATAAAAAATTATGGAACTAAGTCATACATAGAACAATCCAGATATTCATCTATTGAGTAAAAAGATTTAGATTTAAGCCATCTTAACAATGTTATCTTAAATTTCTTTACAGACAGTGACCTTATGTTTAAAGGTAATTTATTAAAGAATTTTACCTGTTGGTAATTAAAACTCTTTAATGACTTTTCCAATCTAACATTAGGTATAAATAAGTTATGCTTTTTCCTGGTATCATGTATTTGGTTGTTATTTTTAAATTTACCAATATTTTCTCTAACAGAAATCAGGTTACTAAGAATATAAATACTAGTTACAGTCATTATATTAAAAATAGAAAAACTTTCCCTACAGGACTCACGTGAGGTTAAACCACCTATAATTCTCACAGCATTTTTTTGCCACAAAAAAACTTTATGAGCAGAACTGGAATTTCTCCAAAGACGGATCCCATAGCACAAATGAACATGAAAAAAACCAAAATAAGCCAATAAGAGTGTGTTTAAATTTACACAGTATTTCAGCTTTCTCAAAAGATATACTACTCTTGCCAATTTCTTACAAACATGTTCAATATGGAATTATGGATATTCCAACTGAGTTTACTGTCCAAGGTAATACCCAGAAGTTTAACAGGTTTGAACAAAGATTCATTAGTATGATCTAAATGTTTTTAAAGAGAAAATAATATGTTCAGTTTTGTTATTATTGATTATTAGATTATTGACACAGTACCATAATTTTGCTGATTCCAAGCTTTGAGTGAGATGAAAATTAACTTTAGAAACACTATTATCGGAAGAGATTAAAGTTGTGTCATCTGCAAATAATATTGATGAGGTTGGTAAATTACAGCTAAAGTCATTTATGAATATTAGAAATAGGAAAGGGCCAAGGACTGAACCCAGTGGCACACCAGCAATGACATCTAAGTAATCTGTTGACTTGTCGGTCTCAACTCTCTGCTTCCTGTTAATCAAGTAACTTTCAATTTGAGTTAGTTCTTTGCCTCTAACTCCATAGTATTCAAGTTTCTTACACAAAATAGTATGTGAAACAGAATCAAAGGCCTTGCATAGATCTATCAAGATAGATCCTATAACTAACCTATCTTCGAAACCTTTTATGATAACATCAACCAAACTTTCCACAGCCATTGAAGTAGAACATTTAGGTCTGAACCCATACTGATGTGCATATATCAACTGATTTCTTTCAAAATAACAATGTAATTGGTCCATTATACATGATTCAATTACTTTACTAATTACAGGGACTATTGCTATTGGGCGGTAATTCTCAGCCAGGTAACGGTCACCCTTCTTAAATATTGGGATAATTTTAGAGAACTTCAGACAGTTAGGATCAGATGCCTTCTAATAAGATAGAATTAATAAGATAAGTCAAAGGAGTCGCTATCACATCCATTATAGACTTCAAAATAAAATTCAACAAACCATATATATCTTCACTGCGTGAATTACTAAGTTTAGCTATAATAGATTTTACAATATTCTCGTTAATCGAATTCCATCTAAAGTCACATTCGGCAATCTTATTGGAACGAGGAAAATTATTCAAATGTTATTAAAAAATGTTTGTTTTAGAAGGCTTAAGTAGGCCTTATTCATATATAGGCCTAGTATAGACTACTAAGTGTTTTTTACTTTGAAATAAGTGTAAATATTTCGAAGTAATTTCAACATACTATTCTTAAATACATTGCAAGTGTATTTTCTTACATAATGAAAACTAAAAGAATAATATTCAAGGGCAAGCAATATTAATTTGAAAGAAGAGTGGTATGCAGACCTAAGTCGCTCTTTCTTATCACGCGAAGTATACATAAACAGAAAACAAATAGTTCAGCGAGACAGCCACTTGTTTTCTTTAAGTGTTTCGCTTGAGCACTTATACGTTCAATTATACAAAAATGGAACACTTATATGTATTATAAACAAAGGTAATCTTTTATTATTTAGCTGTACATTGAATTTAATTATTCTTATTTTAATGATTATCCATAATTTAGTTTTCTTGTTTCACAACAATTGTTTAAACAATTTCACGTTTCATGTTAATAAAATATTTTACATTATTATTATCAAGTTTTAATGATATATTTGTAAAATAGAATGATTATTAGTCAAAATTGTTAAATTGAATAAGGTTATTTATGCACGTTATTAAATTATCATGTTATTCATGTTAGTATAATTATTACTCTCGTTTATTGGTAATTTTATATTATTGTGATTTAAATGAATGGCTCTGTCCTCAGGTGACAATCTATGGTTGAATGACACATTGAATACAACATTGATATTTTGATATAACTTATATAAAATAAAGTACAGAAATTCAATTTTCATTTATTTTCACTACAGAGATATCCAAACAGTATATCTAAACACGTTTCAAAGTACTTAAGCAATTTTTACTTCAGAATCATAATGTATTAGGGCTGTGTTGAGTTACAGTTCCCTTTAGTTCTCACACATTTTATAAATATTACTGTACTACCATACACCATAAATTTAAGCATTAAAGTTTTGTTAGCCAACTGTATAACTAATTGACAATCCATATTCATCCATTACTTGATGTTGGACTATGTATTTTATATATATATATATATATATTTGTTGTTTTCTGTTTATTGTATAGCTTATCTCGGAGTTACAGTGAATAAATAAACTAACTTTATTTCATGTCACATGTTACATTCTTTTTTATTGAACTGTATTGTCTTCATATAAACAGCTTTTAAAAGAATCAAAATGATCAACACAAGTAAATCATTTCAAAATGATCAACACATCCTTATTATTTTCAATCTTTTAATGTTCTAATTTGATTCGCTTAATCAATTTTGGCTAAAATTGTAAAATACTGTAAAACGTAATTGGAAATGAGTTCTCCGTTTAGATGTGTTGAGATTGTCAACAAACAGAGGCGTGGTAGTCAGTGACGCCTCACTAACACGATCTACCTCAGGGCGCCCAACTAAATGAAAGACGCTCTGACAAAAATGTGCATGCTCTGATACATGGAAGTGCAGTATCTCTATACTTACTTGATCTCTGGTTTTATCAATGAATTATGATGTAATAATTTTATAAGATTCTTTAACTCTTTCAGTGTTGTGAGGTCAGTACATGCTTCATTGATTTCACGTTACGTGGCATTGTATGGCACTCTCTTCTGCCAGGTACATTGATACCCTGTTTTATAGCATACTTGTAATGTTAAAAATAAAATTAAATAAATTGCATAAGTTTGTCATAAAATGTATAAAACATGGTTCAGTGAACCTACTTATATCATTATGTTCATAACGAAGTAGGCTATAACACAATATATAAAACACAACCTAGAAATTTTTTTTCAACATTTAACATTTTGTTAAATTTGCTTTCAGAAATCACGAAAAGAGGGTACCCACTGGTAACAAGGTTATGATACTTAAATAAGAAATGTGAGATAGCCAAAATATTTGAAATGTTATCTAGTTTCAGGAAATGTACACAATACACATCATACAGGCAAAAATAAACAATACCGATAGGTAAACAATACAAAAAGATAACACTTGGTTACCATGGAAAAATAATATTCAAACATTTTGAATAACAAACTTAGTTCATACATATCTATTATGTAAGAAGAGTATACTCTATCAAATAAATATATCACCACACAATTTAGTAATAAACATAAATAATTTGCCGTTAACACTCAAGTTGGCATGGTACAGGCATCCGCACCTTTTTGTGTTTCTGTAGTGGCACAGTGGGGATAGCCACACCGCAGACACACCCGCGAATAACAGTTTGTTTAGTTCGCACTTCAAACGCTACGGCTAAGTTTTAGGGGTCTATGGATTCTACATTAATTGCCGGTGATATTTACTGATCATCGATTATTTGACTTGGCATACTTATTTCGCATACAAGAAATTTGCGAATGTCATATTACTAATTGTACGTAAATGTATGACTATGGAAATGTCTTTATTAAGTAATTATATGTTTTAGACTCTTTATATGTTGATCTGTGCGTAGCAGAGAATGTAATTAGTGATAGGTTTATTGTAATAATATATATAGTAAAATACCACTGTAATATAAGGCTTACCCAAGGTCATCAAATTTGTATATATGTCACAACCTGACAGGTTATTATTTTGTATATAACTACAGTATTTTACAGCTATAAATATTTAATACATTTATTTGATAGAAACATTTTTATAGCTATATTTTAGCATGAAAATGAACTCTGTTGTGTTCATATTAAATATTTCGAAAATTTTAAATGTTTTTGTTTTTATGGTAACAATTGTTCAGCTTATATATTATTTGATGTTATACATTGCTGGTAAATTTATATTTGTCTATGTGAATTATAATGTATACATTTTCTAAAACTAGATACAATTTAAAGAATATTTTGGCTATCTCGAATTTCTTATTTTATTATCACAACATTGTTTCCTAGGGGTACAACGCCCCCAACCCCCTTTTGTTATTTATGAAAACAAATTTCAAAATGTTAAGTACAAAAATAACTTAATAAGTATGTTTTCTGTATTACGTGATAACCTATTTCTTTATGAACACATTGATGCCAAATATAAGTAGGAGTACAGTAATTAACTAAATTTTATATAAACATTGTAAAAATTGTTTGCAAATTAGCCAGGATCGCCTGCCATTTCAGTGCCGTAAAATAACTGCCACTATGTTGACTGTCAATATGTTAAATCGAACAATTTATGATTCATGTATATCATTGCAACCAGCAACTAACGTAGAATCAATAGAAACCCCAAACTTGATCGTATAAATTAGGTGTGTACAAATTTCAAAATGTTAAGTACAAAAATAACTTAATAAGTATGTTTTCTGTATTACGTGATAACCTATTTCTTTATGAACACATTGATGCCAAATATAAGTAGGAGTACAGTAATTAACTAAATTTTATATAAACATTGTAAAAATTGTTTGCAAATTAGCCAGGATCGCCTGCCATTTCAGTGCCGTAAAATAACTGCCACTATGTTGACTGTCAATATGTTAAATCGAACAATTTATGATTCATGTATATCATTGCAACCAGCAACTAACGTAGAATCAATAGAAACCCCAAACTTGATCGTATAAATTAGGTGTGTACTATAATGACATTTATCTGAGGCCATATATCTCAGGTGCAGATATCTGCACTGTGCCACTATAAGGGCATATTCATAGTGAAGATATCAGCACTATGCCAGTTCAAAAAATAATAAATACTAAGAGCCCTGATGTGTTCCTCTAGTAGGCTACTGTGAGGTCCTTTTATAGTCTACCATAGAGGTGGGTACAAAAACGCCAAACTGTTGAAAAGAACAGTTTGTTGAAAAAAAATGAACAAACAGTTTTGACTCAGCCTGAAAAAACTGTTCTTTGTTGTTCACTGTTACTCACTGCCACTGCACACTGTTGAATGCTCCCCTCCTCTCTGCGGCGCCTGTTGTTTACAACATATTTGGAAAGAACAGTTGTTTTTGAGCTGGTTCGTTCGCTGGTAGTCGTTTGCCTTGGCCTTCGTTTTCAAACAGTTCGGGACGCTTGTGTTTGTAAGAACAGTTTTCATAATACTAGTGTGAGTGAAACATATAGGATCTACAATTAAAAAACGAACTGTTTGCACTGAAATTTGTTGTGGTTTGAAATAAAGTTATTATTTGTTCTGTGTATTTATATATTTATTTGACGTTCTAATAATAGGCTAATAAATAATTATTAATCCCTAATAGTATCAATGAGTAATTAACATTCCATATTAGAAATTAATAATTAAAAAGTGCAATGATTTGGTTTATAGGTGATTGTAAAGAATTGCAAAATTATTCAAATAAGTATACATTTTTATTTAGTAAATATAAAACATGTTTAATGAATAAATGTTTAAATAAATCGGCCGTTACAAAACGAAGGGTATGTCCTGTTTGTTTACAAACTGACCATCTCTCAAGTTTCATTCCACACTTTGAGAAAAAAACAACCTGTTCTTTTCAACTGTTTCTCCAAACAGTTGTTTTTAACTAACAAACAGTTCGTTTTCATTTCGTAAAAACAACAGAAACGCCCACCTCTAGTCTACCATATAAAAATATACAAGAAAACATGACTTATGGTTACTACAATATCACCCTTTCCCTTAGGGTCTGCAAAATCCATCAAAATAGCCTGTGAAGTCTGACTCGTTCTTTGTAAGATAGGCCTGTCTCAAAAGGGTTAGAAAAACATAATTTCCATTATGAGCAGATTTTCTTTGATAGATATTGATAAATAGTTTATATTTAGAATGATCAAAGTATTAAAAAAGCCAACTCAAAGTACTTTAGTGTTAGCCTACCTGAAATCGGCAACCTCCAATTCCAATAGTGTAGTTAGGTTAGGAAGTTTGATAATTCATTATTGTACTTTTAATTTGTAAATAACACATATTCAACTGTAAGCTTATTGTATAGTTAAAATTTACTTAAACTCGGAATGTTGTCTTGTTCAGAATTATCCTGACTTTGCTTATTGTGCCTGTAACCTTTGGTTACAAGTATGACTTCTCCGGATAATGCTTCAGTTCATAATACACTTTTTAAATATGATAATGAAACATCATTAATTTATCTAGCCTCAGAGTTGAACATGTTAACAAGTAATAAGTATCTATTCCGACTTTGACTCAAGCTCCTTAAGAGACAACATAACAAATCTCGCAAATACAGTAGACAATCTCACTGTACAAAATAATTTTTTTATTTTTTTTTTTATTCCAACGGTCAAAGACCAAATTACAAACATGTTACATAATACATATGAAATAACACTTACTTATAATTAAAGGGCCAAGCCAAACATCCAAGTGGACTATTAATATTAGGCATGATAATTAATTATAAGTGAAACTGTGTAACTAATAATAAGTAGTACCAATAGTGATGAATATAAATTAAGAATGTATATATAAATACAGTAAAATAAATGCGGCTTCTATGAAGAGATGCAAATATGGACAAGCTATACAATGAATAACAGTGAAAATAAACTATCTATAATAATAGCAATTCCAAAAACTTTAATGATTACAGTGTAAAAGCTATGAATAATAAATAATAACTTTACCGCAAACCATAGACGAATAACAAGTGTATAACCATAGACCTTCTATTATACCTATTCTATTCTACTATTATCTATTATACAATTAGAACAACCCCATTGGCGGCGATGGAGGTCCTCACTGGGCTCCACCCAATGGACCTGTTTGTAAAAGGGGAGGCCTGTAAAGCGGCCTTCAGAATAAGGACGACTGGTGGCTGGCTGTGTGGCCAACCAGGACTCCACGGGAGTATACTATCTGGGGACATTGGTCTGGACCCGTTGATTTCGATGGGAACAGACTTAATGGTACCTAAGTACAGAATTGACAGGCGGATTAGGGCCTTCCTTCCAAGCAGAGATGAGTGGATGGGGAGTACCGAGCCCGCACAAGTAAAAGGAAGCGTCTGGTATACAGACGGCTCACTTATAGAAGAAGGTGCGGGTGCGGGGGTGTACGGGAGGGGAGCACGGAAAGTCCTGTCTGTACCTCTAGGGGCCCATGCAACCGTCTTCCAGGCGGAGGTGATGGCTATCATGATAGCCACACAAGAAGAAATGCGTCTAGGTGGCTTCGGAGGAGTTGTCTCAATCTGCTCGGACAGCCAGGTGGCGATAAAGGCGATCATGGCACCACGTACCAGCTCTAAGCCGGTATGGGAGTGCTAGGGGATCCTGGAGACTCTCTGCCAGCGTAAACAGGTGAGACTCATATGGGTCCCTGGGCATGCTGGTATTGATGGGAATGAGAGAGCTGATGCACTGGCTAGGAGAGGGGCAAAGTGCCCACTGCTGGGGCCGGAGCCGGCTCTTGGTATTCCTCTTCAAAAGGTAAAAAGAAGAATTGACAGGTGGACCTCTGAGGAACACGATAGTAGATGGAGGACCGAGTCCGGGCTCAGGCAGTCTCGTGCTCTTATCCAAGGACCGGGTCGCAGGTACAGCAGAGATCTGCTGAGCTGTAACCGGGCCAAGGTGAGGGCGGTTACAGGTATGCTGACCGGACACAATCTTCTTAACAGACATATGAAGATTATGGGCCTAACAGAGGACTCCACGTGTAGGCTCTGTGAGGAGGATGAGGAGAGCTCCATACACATCTTTTGTCATTGTGGAGCTCTCTCATCTCTTAGGTATAGGACTCTGGGTGCCGCTTTTCTGGAACCAGAGGATATTAGAAGGGCTACACTCGGGGAGATCATGACCTTCATAAGGGGGACTGGTCTCTTGTGACACTGTCGCCAGTCTCGGGGCGCAAAGGGCCATGGAGTCTAGGCGCAGTGGGCTTGGCGACAGGACCACAACCCGGTGTATCTAATCTAATCTAATCAGCAATGTCTTCGGCGTGTCGAGGATTGGTGTACTGAAAACTGCATGAAGCTTAACGTTAACAAGTGTGTGGTGGTTACATATAGTAGAGCTAGAAGGCCTGTGGATTACAATTACTGCCTAAGCAACCTGACACTCGCTAGAAGCGACAGCATTCGTGATCTGGGGATTGTATTGTGTGCGGATCTGGGTTTCTCACGGCATATCGACGAAATTTGTTCTAAGGCCACCAGGGTCTTAGGATTCATCATGAGATCCTCCAGGTGTGGACCGAGTATAGAGGCGCTTCGCACACTGTACATTTCTTTGGTGAGGTTGAAACTTGAATATTGCAGCTGTATATGGTCACCCCACCAACAGTACTACATCGATCATCTGGAGAGCATTCAGTGCCGTTTTCTACGTCTCATCGGGTGTAGGATGGGGAGGGAACATGTACCGGGGTGTACCTACCCAGGACATTAGAAGGTTTTTTGGACTTGATATTCTAGCCACGAGGAGAGAAATCAGCGATGTCCCGCCACCTAGATTCACTCGCTCCAATGTGCTCTTTGCTCTCCAACACTGTTCCACGAACTATGAACTTTATAGCCCTCTGCCTAGGCTGCATCGACTCGGTAATCGACTCTGCCCATATGTGGACTTCTTTGACTGCGGTCCACGGGATGTCAGGAGGATTGTGTCTTCGGTTCTCGAGGAACAGTGATCTCGCTCTGCTGTGATCTAGTTGTACTGGTCTTGTGTAGCATCTATTTTTCTGTTCAATGTTATCAGATCTTTCTATTACTAGTCAATATTATTCTGCTATTCTAGTGTATTTTTGTTATTTTGCTTGTATTGTTATTGTAAAAATGGTGTAACCGTAAACAAATAAATAAAAAAATAAAGTTGGATACTAGTATGACTCCTTCAAACTGTAATGACTCTGTAAAGTACATTTTGCATGAAAAAGAAAAGGCATTATTGTATATAAACAACAAATTGAACAATGCTTTAAAGGACAAAGAGTACCTGACTCTTGAACTTGAAAAGTATAACAATTTGTCAAGTCGCTTTGAAAATATGGCAAATGACAAGTGGTTGGATGATTCAATCATGCAATCTTATTTCAGGGCTTGAAACGATTGCGACAAGTCTATATTTACTGGTTCAATGTTTGTGGACCCTGTCATAACAAGTGAACTTTTATAGCATGGTTCAAATGAAACAATTCAAGAGCGATTAAGCTCCCTCAAATTTAACACCTTTCAGTACGTTTTATTTTGTGTAAATGACAACAGTAACACAGTTTATAGTTATACTGATAACATAACCGGAAATGGCTCTCATTGGAGTCTTCTGTTTGTGAATAATATTGACAAACATGCTTTTCATTTAGACTCTTTAAATGGCTCAAACTTGAAACATGCATTATGTTTATTTGAAAAATTAGACATTGAAGCTAAAAGGCTGCAATCAATTCCTTGTGAAAGGCAAAAGAACCACTTTGAATGTGGACTCAATGTAATCAAAACTGAAAAATAATTTTGAATGGTTTTTGTTCTAAGCCTGGTAATGGTAATAGTAATTATGATTTTGTTAAATGGTATACACAATTTTTTTATTGTATGCCAGGTGAAAGTGACCATAGAGAAGATGTTACCATAGACATTCTACTATAGACATAGGTATAATAGAAGGTCTATGATATTACTGAGACCGTCAGTTAGCATACAGGGAATAAGCATGTAATACCATTTAAACTAAAAAAACTTGGTTCTAAAAGGTGGAAAATTGTCAATTATCCTAAAAATCAGAAAGATCCAAACTAACTTCTAATGTTCAATGCACTGACGTGCCATTGAAAAACTTATTTTCCATCCTTGATTCCTTAACTTCCACTGAAGTTCTTTCAAGTCCTTACTATACTTCATTTTCTGTTCCTAATGCCAATTCCAACACCAATAAGACAACAATCCACAATGGTATGCAGTGTACTAGCGGTAAAACAGTTTAAAAAAAAAAAACAGTACCACCTATAAGTAAGTGTAATGTCAAACTGTTCAGTGATAGTCATGGTAGGCATCTCTCTAGCCTATTAGCTAATAAAATGAAATATAATGCCAGTGTGTTTAGCTGGGTAAAACCTAACGCTAAGTTTAACAGTGTATTGGCAAGTGCAAAAATGGAAACCGCTTCTATGAGTAAGGATGACTTAGTAACACGAAGGGAGAGGGAGTGGGCATTTGGATTCGTTCCTATATATATTGTCAGGAATTACTCTGTGAACAAATAGAAGGCGTTTGTGAACTGGCCGCTATTTCTGTGAAGCTTACTGGACAAAGTAACATGTTGATACTTGCTTGTTATAGGCCTCCAACAATCAATGTTACCGATTTCTTTGATTGTATCTCTGGTTGTCTTGAAAAATATGCAAACAGGCACGAAATTGTAACTGTAATGGTATTAATAATATTAATACCTGTACTGTAACTCTTTAGTATTAATTTATCCAAAGAGACTTTTATCAGCCAACGATTTGTCTCCCTAATGAAATCTTTTAATTAAATAAATATAATAACTTCTTACGCAAGAGAGGCTTTCGGATCACGATCTTTGATCGATCATTATCGCATTATCAGATCATTACGCCCAGTATGTAAGCTTTGAAGTTTCCCTCCATAACATGGATGAAGTTCTCTATAAACATTGTAGAAGTTTTAATGATCAGAATATAGATGTATTTAAATATTATATATCGAAAGAGAACTGGAATGATGTACTATTAGCTAAAGACATGAATAGTAAATATGAGGTATTTAATGGCATATTACAATACTATTTTGACATGGCTCTCCAAAAGAAGAGAAAGAAAGTAAATTTTAACAGACAAAAGAAGATAAAACTTAGTACATACTCAAGTAAACTAAAAAATGAACTTTATCAATTATATAAAAAAAACTGAATCAAACCACTATTTACGAGTATATTATAGGAGATTAAAGTGCAAGTATCGTTTGGTAATAAAGGATGAGAAATCAAGAGAAATATTAGAAAAAATAGAAGCATCTGATAATAAATCTAAAGTTATTTGGAGCATAATAAATGAGAGGAGACCTCCTAACAGAAAGGATTATTCTGTTCGTAATTTAATGAATATTAAAGGAGTGATGATAAATAATCCCTTACAGATAGTGAGTGAATTTAATGAAGTTTTTGCCAGAGTCCACCAAGAAATAACTAATATAGGAAAGAAAAGTGAACGGACCAAGGGGTAAGTTGTAGATTCAACAAACTCATCACCAAGCTCTTCATTCTTTTTAAATCCTACTTCTGAAAACGAAGTTCAATAAGTCATTACTTCTTTAAAAAAACAAGAGATCAGCAAGTGTTGATGAAATATCAACTATGCTTGCAGCCTCACTCTGTCACTTAATACATTTTTCATTTTCTTCTGCTACTTTCCCAGATGCACTAAAACTTGCAATAGTAAGACCTATATTAAAGGCAGGAGATAAAACAGACAGTAAGAACTACAGACCAATTTCTTTTTTAACGGTTATATCTAAGGTTTTTGCGAACATTATTTTGAGCCGCCTATGCAGTTTCCTGGACCAAAACGATATTATTTTTGAAAATCAGCATGGGTTTGTCAAGAATAAATCTACATTCAGTGCAATGTTTGCCTTTATCATCAATATAGTTAGTGACTTGGATAGAAGAAAATATTCTGCGGGCCTGTTCTTCAACTTGAGTAAGGCTTTCGACACTATAAACCACAAACTGCTGCTTGGGAAAATGGAGGAGATGGGGATACGAGGCCTGGCCCTTGATTGGTTTATATATATATATATATATATATATATATATATATATATATATATATATATCAAATATTATCACCTGCAAGTGAATTATAGAGTAAGACATAAACATTTTCAAAAAGTTCACCAAATTCCCAACCAAAACAGAGGTGATATTAATGTTTGACTCCAATAATTTTGGGAAATCTGAAATAATGATGAACAAATTTGACAACTCATACAAAATTTTAACATTTCTGTTGGTAGTGTTTGAAATGAACAAGATTAGCTGGAATATATATTTTGAACGCCTTCTGCCGTTTAATATATTTTTAAAACTAAGTTTTAAACTTAAAAAAAATTAATCCTCCTGATCCACTTTCGAACCCAGACAGGCCATTATATATTTTTGTAAGTTCTTTTTCACACAAGTCATTTATACCCACTCTCAAAATTTGTCTCAAAGCACTGCAATTTAATGGAACTGATGACATTTTTTAAAGACAACGACTACCGCGTCCTCTGATACAACTGACTAGCGCTGACAATAAGCACTAATAACTAGCCACATGTACATAGAAATTTTCGTGCTAGTGAGCCTAGCTTGTGGTAACGGATACCATTAGCAGCTAGTAAATAATGTCTGATAGTTTTTATAAGTTAAAATTGTCTGATTGACTTCGTTTTTTGATATGTATAAACAGTAAAAAAGTACGGTACTTCCCAGTTAAACACTACAAAAATGTTTAATTCATACTAAAAAATAAATGTTTGCCTTCCTACATTCTTTCCAATTGTGAGTGAAAGGATGTAAAAATTAGAAGAAGGCTGAGGCGGTCTGGCGTGCAACGTTGCCTATGTCGATTCTCCAGTTTTTCCCGCTAACCTTAGAGGTAAAGCTAGAACGGCTGGTTTATAACTAGCATAGACCTATAGAAGGTCTATGATACTAGTCTGTGCTCACTGCCAGTGCCCAGTGCAAGCACTGACAGCAACAGCTGGAAATAGGTGAAAGATGAAAAGGGGGCTCATTTATGAAAACATTAGCCCACTCAAACGGTTCTCTTGATTAACCCAACTACTGGCAACTTTTGCACGGATTAACCCATCTTTTGCAAGGATATCTTAACAAAAATCATTAAAAATAGTAAATATATTTTTATGTTGCTATACATAATTTATTTTAGAAAATTCTGAATTTTATGATAAAGTAGGATTTTAATCAATTTCATTACAAAAATTTTTTAAATATTTTGAAAAAAAACTTTATTGTATTGGGGGGGAGGGGGAACTATACCAAGAAATTAAGTAAAAATTGAATAGATCAAAATGTCAAGATATACTAATTGGCAGAAATGTTATATAGTTTCATAAAATATATGTACATTATTAGATATGTTTATACATTTTTATCATCCTAAAAGCACAACAGCGCAAGAAGTACTTCCTCATCAGAGAGGGGCAAGGAATCACCATGACATGAAATGTTACTCTCTGAATCAGATTTTACTGGGGTTCACTCTGTAATATATCTCTTATATCGATTGAACGGTCTAAAAAATTCCTATCCATTTTCAATTCTATTTAGAAAGTTCAATATTCAAAAATAAAATATTTACAATGTTCTAAAATATTCACATCATATGCCTGAATAGCTTACTAATTACATAACTAATGAATTGTTATTTGACATAAACACTCAATGTGCACTTCACCAATATAATATATAAAACATTTTTATTGTTATTAAACTAAAAAACAGTGTTTTTTTGACAGTACAAACAACGTAAGATAACAAGGTGCTGACACAAACGCAACGTAGCAGCATTGGTGAAATTGAACTATAGCATTAATTCTGTAGTTCAGAATACGAACGAAAGAAACACATATCGAATGTGATATGTCGATAGATCGTTTCATCTAATATCAAACGATACCAATATATCGCAGATAAAACATTATCATAGAAACCTGTTTATTTGCCGCAATGTTTGAGCGTCGAATATCCGACGTTCACCAGTAGTTGAGTAATAGACCATCGAAAAAAACGCTCACCGGTAGTTGGGTTAAGTGTAAAATCTGTATTATTATTATCATCATCAGCTGATATTTATTATTGTAATATTCATAAGTATTGATGGAGGTATATACTATGTACCCATGGCATATCAAGATTGGTTATGATGAGGAACGCGGGTTTAAAGTAAAGCATTTCTAAAATCAGAAAAGCTGATTTGATTTAATTGGCAACAAAGAACACTTGATTGTTGAATCAAATTAGTTGTTTAGTGACTGAAGAAGGGGCCAGTGGCCCCAAAATATTTCACTATCCAATTCTTTGTGATGGGATTGTGTCTCTTTCTACAGTGTACCAGTCCACCAAGTTTATCAGGTATGCTGCTTTCCTTTCCTTTCCTTACTACTGAATTCCAGCTGATTAGTGGTAAATAAATTGCCTAATGTTTAGTCGAATGTGTCCATGTTATTGGTAGATGCACTTACCAGTACTTTATAATATAATCAAAACAGCGGATTTCGCCCATGTAACATCACAGTATACTGCACAGTCTCGTCATGACACTTACCGTCTTTTCTAGTTACCGTGATTTCCATCAATCTAACACAACTTTTTCTATAATAAATATGTATTTCTAAATACTTGTTTTCCAATCAAATGGAAAATTCGATACTGGGATATTTGTAACATATTAATAAAAGCTTGTTTTACAGACACAGAATTTTACGATGTGTAGAAACATCTCAATTATATCAGGAATTAATATAACACGCTGTTTCTTTAGTTTGTTAGTTTTCCAAAACATGAATGTAATCAATCAGTAATGACATTTGTTATGTGTGTGCCACATTTTATGTAGATATTAAAAGGAATTATTGGAATAGCATCAGATAGACATTTATTAGTTAATTACACCTTGGGAAGAAAAAAAACATACAAATATGAACATCTGTTTTAATTGCACAGTTCATATAACTATTACAGTATAATTATCACAGTTTTATTATAACTATAACAATACAATTATTAAATCAGATCACATTGGTAATGGTACTTCAAAGAAATATATTTTTATACTTATATATATATAAAAAGAACCACACTTAGCAATCTTTTCTTGATGTTTTTAATGTTTAAAATCGATTTCGGTCTCGAAAGACCATCATCAGTTTAACATAGAATACAAATAGGGTTATAAATATATCTTTAGAAGATATCTTTAGAAGATATATTTATAACCCTATTTGTATTCTATGTTAAACTGATGATGGTCTTTCGAGACCGAAATCGATTTTAAACATTAAAAACATCAAGAAAAGATTGCTAAGTGTGGTTCTTTTTTATACTTATTGTAGTTCTTATTGTATTATAAATAATATCGGATTCACTTTGGTTGTATTCATGTTTATACATCACTAATGCCAATATTAAAGTATGTATTCAAAATGACACCTTCTTTATGGGATCAGTGAGATTTTCTTCACAAGAGAGAAAATTCCTCTTCATCGTAAAAATTACAATAAAAGCCACATATCTGCTAAACAATCAAGTGGAATTCAATTAACTATCAGATTCACTACCAATGGTGAAATACATTTTATGTAAATCAATAATCAATTTTTCATGTATTGATGGACCCTGTATAACAAGCTAGTTTGTCTCTGAGTTTATGATTCTTTGATATGTCTTAACCGTAAAAGATTTATCTTTGAAAACGTCAAGGACACATATTGCTTGTATATGCACCAAATTTAAAATATAAAATAAAAAAGTTACATTTTTTTTTAAATAAAAGGAGTATTTTTTTCATAATAACAAATAGCCTGATTATCTTTAATAGTGAACATACATGATTGAATATCATTTTCAAAACCTTTTCAACCAATTGTTCTTCAGCATACAATACTTAAACAATAACTAAACAAGAATAAATAACAAAACGACGAAAATGAACAAACTAAACAAAAATGGCTAGACATGTGTAAATGATATTATCGCCAAAAGCCTGCATAATTTCCATAAAGATTGGCCGGTAGGGGACCTCCAGCAGTGAACAGCCGAGTTCCAGAGAAGTCGAAGCAGTGAGTGTATATGGCAGGAGTGTACCTTACTTGTTGAAACCCGTCTAGGTACTCTTCATCAGGGAACTGAAACATAGAATTCATTATAAGTTAGGCCTGGTAAGATTAAAACTGTAGATAAAAGTGTATTATTTTTATAATGACAATAAAAGTGTCGAACACTACCTTAGTGAATGTGTACAAACCACCGATAACTTATGATCAGACGTAGTACTTCCAGTTTTCAAAGACCTAGTCCTGTACATTGTGGACTTAATAGTCATCATAGAAAATGGGGTTACTCAACAGACGATGATAATGGCAGAAGTGTAACCAACTCAGCTGAAACTTACTCATTTTTTGTATTTGATGCAAGTACTTTCTCCACAGCTTCATGGATATTCTCCAGACTCACGCTTGTGTTCATATGAATGACCTTTAAGACCCCTAACAATTAGAAGGTGTGTTCTTGGTACCTTCCCCTATTTACAACACGAGCTTGTTTTTATATCTAGAAATTAAGGTTGCCGCTGTCTAATCTTTCCCCCGGCCTAGATGGAGCTTTAACAAAGCTACCTGGGAGGCCTTTACATCTAGGTTTGAAGATGACGTAAGATTCATTCATCTTTAATAAACAATTGTCTTGAAACTTTTAAAGCGTGTGTCTCTTAGGGCTTCAGAAAACAACTCATATCAGAATGGAGCCAAGAATTTGAGAATCTATGCAAGGAGTTTAAAAACACCGAAAACTTTCAGCTGATCGCTTACTGTATTTTCTCGATAATGCCAGAACAGACAAAACCTACATTTTACCTACAGCAGGTACCTCCTGCTTGGTCCTTACTCCAGAAACTCACCACTCTTTAAGCCTCTCGGAAACAGCACTCGGCTGCATCTCATCCAAGCTAACCCGCCAGCTCTCTTACAAAAAGGTAGTATACAGAATGAATAAGACAAGTCCAGAGGTACCGTTTCACGGTTTTTTACTCTACAAGAGATAAATGAGATTAGTTACAGCTTTACTAGTTGGAAAGACAGCTGGACAGGATGACGTTTTCCCAGAATTTCCAAAATTATGCTGGTACTAAAGTATAACATTAGTATAAGTATGACAGTCTTTAATGCCATATATAATAGCTGTTCTAAAGTCAGGTAAAGAAGGGTCGAAAGCTGCTGCCCCAGAGTTCTTTTAAGCTTCTGCTATAAATTGCTAAGAGTCTACTTTACAACAGAATAACACCTACTTTCAATGACAGCATACCTGTTGAATAAGCTGGGTTCAGAACTGATGAAATTGTTGAGACAAAATACTTTTTTTACATCTTTCAATGAAAATAGCTTTGAATAGAAAAGGAAACAGCAGCATTTGTATAACTTCAAGCGGCCTATGGTACAGTCTGGAGACAAAACCTGCAACTTAAATTGTACAACCTAATTCTATGTCCACGACTGTTACAATATCTAATTCCACTCTCAGCTATAGATTAATTTAGTTAGGCTGGGTCCCAGAGAAAGATCATTCAGGCACCTAAATGACGGACTGCCACAAGGCTCTGTTCTTGTCACTCTTTTATTATATGTATACACTGCCGATATTCCCACCATTCAATCCAGAAAATTCATATGTGCAGATATGAACCGAGTCTCTGGCAACTCTACACAAAGACATATCAAAACAAAAGAACTCTTACAATTGATCTACTCATATTCCATAATTATTTTAGAACTTGCTTTCTAAAATACAGACAGAAGTAAACTGCTTTCACCTGAGTAAGAAACTCACTAACTAAACATTGAAAATCCTTTTTGAGAGCGTAAGGGTGAAATACAATCAGCATTCACAGCGTGTTTAGATATTTTATTTGAGACTCGGTTTATGTCAATATCTCTCTTTTAAAAATCAACTACAGCAATCAGCAGCTAAAGTGAGAACCAGAACTGAGATCGCCGGCTGGAGGACAGGCCCGAGAAATAATATAAAAAATGTAACTCATTTGTAGGTGAGCAGACGAGACTTTAAATTGAAAGTGCATTATTGAACAGAGTACCAGTATAGCAACAGGGGACTCTGTATCTTTGATTCATAAAATACTGATATAGGAAAAATAGCCATGGCTAGAGGTCACTTACAATTTTCAACACCAACTGGCAAAAAATAACCATAAAAAAATGGAGTTGACGATTGTACTCAAAGTGTAATTAGGAGAAAAATACACAAATGTTATGTGAACAAAAAGACTAGGCCTAAATTGAAAATGAAAATATAAATAAAGTTCTTCAGGAAGGAAATATTTTTACTGTGGAAGGGAATATTTAAGAGGGTTGTTAAGGTGAATGAGGTTTAAATGAAAAAAGTCAATCAGCTCGAAAGATTCTAATAGAACAACCAATCTTCAAAGCTTCAAGAGAACAATACAGAACGGAAGCACCTTAGACATGAAAAAAGGAATACTGTGTACATTGACAAAACATATCTGCATCCATTGCATTCATCATCTTGGCAATCAGATAATGAAATAGGTCACATTAAACCGATCCGATAGAGGTGTAGGAGAAACTTGCTGGAGGAGAAGCAGGATTAGTAAAAAATGGGCTGTTGATTTTCAAGTCACAACAAAAAACAAGGAGATTACCACCATGAGAAGAAATATTACAATTTTTCTAAATGAGTTTGAAACAAATTTAATCTGAATTTGTATCAACAATTCACAAGCTAGCGTTTATATTCACAAGGTGACAATAAACCATCATCAAGAGCACTAAAACCAACCATAATTGATTGGCATAGACCTACTATAAATAATATACATTTCCAGCCATCATAAAGGTAACTAAAATATAAATTTTCAGCAACTCATCATTAAAATCCAATCCATTATCAGTTTATAAATCTGATGTTCAGCCCACTTATAGAATAGAATAAATTAAATGGGTTGTTAAATCCTTTAACTATATGCTGATCAGAATGGCATTGAACTTCTGGACCCATATTAAAGCCAAAGAGGTGAGTGTGACTCAGTTTGTAAACAATTATTTGCAGAGTATTTGTGTGACAAGTGTTGTGAGCACGTAATTAAAATAGAGGACATTTATAAGAAGAATGATATAATGGATGCTGTGGATGGACAGCCTGATAATGGCAGAAAATGGAAATGACTCATCCACTGCTCTGATGTAGAATCTAGTGACACTTCAGATGAAAACTAAGTCATAAATAACTTCAGTCCAGTTAATATTTTAAAATTAATAGCAAATACTTATATTGTTAAATAGTTTTAAACAGTTAAAAAATATTGTTGTATTCAAACTATATATTTGATTTGGGGTTGTGTATGAAATTCATGTAGTAGGCAGTCATAGCCTATAAACACAATTTTTTTAAATAAATAACACAACAATAAAACAATGTATTATGAAATAACACAAGTACGTTATTGTTTCTATAAATCATCACCACTGAACGTCTATGGGAGGGCCATTACCACTGTATGAGTATGGGCCCATTGCCACTGTACCTGTATGGGTGGGAGAGTGGGTCATTACCACTGTATGTGTATGAGTGGGCCATTGCCACTGTATCTGTATGGGTGGGAGGGTGAGTCATTACCACTGTAAGTGTATGGGTGGGCCATTGCCACTGTATCTGTATGGGTGAGAGGGTGGGTCATTACCACTGTAAGTGTATGGGTGGGCCATTGCCACTGTATCTGTATGGGTGAGAGGGTGGGTCATTACCACTGTAAGTGTATGGGTGGGTCATTAACAGTGTATGGGTGGGTGGGCCATTACCACTGTACTTGTATGGGTAGTAGGGGGGGTCATTACCACTGTACATGTATGGGTGGGCCATTAATACTGTACATGTATGGGTGGGCCATTACCACTGTACGTGTATGTGTGGGCCATTGCCGCTGTATCTGTATGGGTGGGAGAGTGAGTCATTACCACTGTAAGTGTATGGGTGGGCCATTGCCACTGTATCTGTATAGGTGAGAGGGTGGGTCATTACGACTGTAAGTGTATGGGTGGACCATTCCCATTGTAACTGTATGGGTGGGAGGGTGGGTCATTAACACTGTATGTGTATGGGTGAGTGGGCCATTACCATTGTACTTGTATGGGTAGTAGGGTGGGTCATTACCACTGTACATGTATGGGTGGACCATTAATACTGTACATGTATGGGTGAACCATTACCACTGTACGTGTATGGGTGGGCCATTAACACTGTACATGTATGGGTGGGCCATTACCACTGTACGTGTATAGGAGGGCCATTAACAGTGTACATGTATGGGTGGGCCATTGCCACTGTATCTGTATGGGTGGGAGAGTGAGTCATTACCACTGTAAGTGTATGGGTGGGCCATTGCCACTGTATCTGTATAGGTGAGAGGGTGGGTCATTACGACTGTAAGTGTATGGGTGGACCATTCCCATTGTAACTGTATGGGTGGGAGGGTGGGTCATTAACACTGTATGTGTATGGGTGAGTGGGCCATTACCATTGTACTTGTATGGGTAGTAGGGTGGGTCATTACCACTGTACATGTATGGGTGGACCATTAATACTGTACATGTATGGGTGGGCCATTACCACTGTACGTGTATGGGTGGGCCATTAACAGTGTACATGTATGGGTGGGCCATTGCCACTGTATCTGTATGGGTGGGAGGTTGAGTCATTACTACTGTAAGTGTATGGGTGGGCCATTGCCACTGTATCTGTTTGGGTGAGAGGGTGGGTCATTACGACTGTAAGTGTATGGGTGGACCATTGCCATTGTATCTGTATGGGTGGGAGGGTGGGTCATTAACACTGTACGTGTATGGGTGGGTGGGTCATTACCACTGTACTTGTATGGGTAGTAGGGTGGGTCATTACCACTGTACATGTATGGGTGGGCCATCAATACTGTACATGTATGGGTGGGCCATTACCACTGTACGTGTATGGGTGGGCCATTAACACTGTACATGTATGGGTGGGCCATTACCACTGTACGTGTATAGGTGGGCCATTAACAGTGTACATGTATGGGTGGGCCATTAACACTGTACATGTATGTGTGGGCCATTACCACTGTACGTGTGTGGATGGGCCATTAATACTGTACATGTATGAGTGGGCCATTAACACTGTACATGTATGGGTGGACCATTAACACTGTACATGTATGGGTGGGTCATTACCACTGTACATGTATGAGTGGGCCATTACCACTGTACATGTGTGGGTGGGCCATTAATACTGTACATGTATGGGTGGACCATTAACACTGTACATGTATGGGTGGGGCATTACCACTGTACGTGTATGAGTGGGCCATTACCACTGTACGTGTGTGGGTGGGCCATTAATACTGTACACATATGGGTGGACCATTAACACTGTACATGTATGGGTGGGGCATTACCACTGTAGGTATATGAGTGGGCCATTACCACTGTACGTGTATGGGTGTATATTATAATATATTTGTGCATATACAGGCTATAATAATAATACAAAACAACGGTAAGTATGAATGTAAATAATTACAAAGGCTATTGTCAGATGATGAAATCATCAACAGTTGATTTAAGTGTGGTATGGGGAGAAACAGTGGAGTATCTATGGGAAGATAGGTAAAGGGGATGATGCGTGAACAGCTCTGGCAGCAATTTTTCTGTTTAAGTGGTTTGACTATAATTCTTACCACATATCCCCGGGAGGTTTTCAGCACAACTGTCCGTGTGGAGTTGATGGAGCTCTCCAAATACTTATTGGCTCGCAGGTCGTAGAACATGATCATACCCAGACCTGTACCTATTGTAAGAGTGTCTGTTTGGAAACTAGCTGATAGAATACCTGCAAGGAACAAAAAAGCGTTACAATTAGTACGAAATGTCACATATGTAGGGATGTTATTGTTGGAATCATAATAAATCTGTTATTTTAAAAGAAAAAGTAATTTAGTGTGTTTTTTGGGGATTACGTTATATTTGTACATTTTGCATAGTCATTATGCCAAATTATTTAGTCAATTACTTATTTCCAAATATACATTTTATGTTTCAAGTTCTGTTAACGACGGAGCATTTACAGTGATTGTGATATTACTACAGTTATTATGAATCAAAAGACTATTCACAATGATGATGGCAGATGTCCGCAGTAAGTTTATAATCATTTTAAAATACTAACATATCTTCATAGCAAAACATTCAAATGTTATTGTTGTTATGATAAAAAGAACTTTTACTTTACAAATAAAACATTTAGACAACTGATACTTTATGTGAGCATTTTCAACCATTACTGAAGTCAGACTTTGCAATCTTGCCATCACATGGAAGGTGTGACAAAATAAATAAGGTTGATGTCAGTAGTGTTATTCTTCCTAACTGTTATTGTTTTAAAGCAGTTGTTCCTAGCCTTTTAGCAACTCCGTACCAGCTAAAATTTTTTGAAGATTTTGGCATACTACCAAAAACCAGGGGTCTATGGGCTATGGAATAAATTTATTAAATTAATTCTTAAGAAAAATAGACAAGAGCATTCTTTTCCTTTATATTGTCAAACGGGTGTAATGCCTTTACAACATTTGTTTATTTTCAAAACACTAAAGCAATTTTATATAGGGAGTGGAAATAGAGGTTCAACCAGGGTGCGTCCTGAACTTAGAAGCAAAATTCAAAGATTATTCATAAAACCAAAAGTTAATAAATTTTTCTTCAGGCACTCTTATCTATATCTTGGACCAAATTATTTTAATCAACTAAATTCAAATATTAAAGAAAGTCCAAATTTAAAAGCCTTTTGCAAAAAGGTAAAATAATGGTACTAATGGTACTATACATGAAACTTCTTTTTTGAAGGAATATCTCGCATGAGCTGATTTTGCTCCTTTTTTGTATTTTCGAAATATAAATTATAGTATTCGGTGCATTTCTGATTTTCATTATTTAACCTATTTCAACAGATTATATATTGATGTAAATACTGTGTTAAATAGGTACTTATTTTTCATTTGATGTTTTTCCTGCTGTTTTTTTTTTTTTTTTTTAAGTTATGATGGTTGATAGTTTTTTTTTCGTTGTTTTGTTTAATTTTGTCTATATTATTCTAAGTACATATGACAAATTTTGTGTGTATTATATTTTATATATTTAGGTATTTGTCTCAAATATAAAAATGTTTTAGTCTACATTTGTAGTATTACTCTTGTATATATGTAAATATATCATTATTACTATTTAAGCAGATACCACAGTGAGCCATTTTTATCTGTTGATTATGTAAATGGACTGGACTCATCAACCACAACTACTGGAAAACTGTGGTTGATTAATTCCGAGAGTTGTTATTTTTTTGTACATAATTATGTATTATTTGAAGGAATAAATCATTATTTCATTATTTCACAACCCCCAGGAGGGGGTCCGTGGATCGTCCCCCCAGAAAATTGTTGAAAAAATGGTTGAAAATGATGAGTTTTACGGCTTTTGTAGATGTTATTTTGTTTATCCTTGCTTATATGTAACACTGATAAAAATGTTGATGGTCAGAATCACAATTAGCATGTTACATCAGTTCAACTAGAAATACACTTAACAATATTCCAATTTCACCTATGCTCACTTCTTGTTCCTGTTAACTTTGTTATTTTTAAGTACATTTTGTTCTATTGACTTGCCATGAATTGTGCTTCCAAGGGTAAGGTTTTTAACAAGATGCCAAGCTTCTGCAATCATATAGCATTAGTCTTTCAAGATATTTATTTTATAGGAATCCAGTATTCTTTCTCCAACCTCATCAGCCAACAGTAATGTAACAGTTGTCAAAGGTATAGTCTTTTGGTTCATCAAATGATGCCCTGATCCATGGGCTGAAGCAAGCTATTACCATATGGAGGAAAGATGAATCATTATAAGTCTCTCCCTTCCCTCCCAAGAAGAGTGATGGATGTGTTGGTGCATTATCAATCGATAATAAGACAATTTCTATTTCTCAGTTTTTTTTGTAATTATTTATTTCAGGAGTGAATGTTTTGTCTCACCATTTGAGAAACTTATAAGTTGCCCATTCAGTTTTTTTATTTGTGTATGCCCCTGGCAAACTCTTTAGTTTTTAAGAGCTTTAAGATGATTTCGTTGACTTTCCTGACACTAGCAGTGTAGGATAGTGATGTGATATTTTTTAGCTAGTTATACAGCCTTTCTTAAGATTTTGGTGTCCCACAGCTCAAATCTATCTTTAAGTGATCAATACTTGAGGATGAACATTATATAGTTACATATACTAACATTGAAAAGAAAAGTTAGAACAAACTACCCAAAAACAGAGAAGCATAATATTGAATATCGAACTAGGAAGCAATTCCAATGTAATAAACCTTTATCCTTGCCTGTTTTTGTATTTCATTGTTTGATTAATCTTTCTCTGTTAAAAACTTTCATAAGATATTGAATTAACGTTTGGAGAAAAATCAATCGAACTCACTTGTTTTTGTCTGTAAATCCAGATCAATAAATAGAAAAAAGCACAACAACCTCTAGCGAGTGTTAAGGTTTCCGATCAATTCTTTTTCTTTTTTTTCGTCATAGTGGAAGCCATGTCAGTCTCCCCCCCCCCCTCTCTCTCTCTCTCTCTCTATATATATATATATATATATTAGGATGTAATAAAATTAAACTGAGTACCCTTATATTTATTTTTATTAAAAACTCATTACAATGTGTAATGAGTTTTTAATTACACATTGTAATGAGTTTTTAATAAAAATAAATATAAGGGTACTCAGTTTAATTTTATTACATCCTAAAATACGTAAGTAGCCCTAATTTTAACTTTATATTTTATATATATATATATATATATATATATATATATATATCTGTATCTCTATCTCTATCTGTATCTCTATCCCTATCTCTCTCCTCATCTTAAGAAAACGCCAGTGGTAATGAACATTTATGAGATTATGTGTTTATTTTGTGTTTGTTACTACTACTCTGATGTTAGTGAACTTGTCATCTAAGATAAGTTTGCTGATGTCCTATCTCTCCAGTATACTGATCAATTAATTTGTCAGTATAATACAAAGAGGAGACACTTACAGTTAAGTGTCTTAAGCGCAAGACGGTTGGTAGGCAGGATAACAAGATGGTGAAAAAAGTTATATTTCTCTAGTCCGACATTAATATATGCTAAGACAAAACAATTTTTGACACTTGAATACCGTACAGCCAACCAACTTCACTAGTTTTTAAATTTGACCTTATCCATAAATAACTACAACAACTAATACACAAACTGATTGTTACAATAAACCAAAATATGACACTTTTGTACTTACCACAACCACTATACCGTGAAGAAATCTTCTTAACAACTTGAATAGTCCTGGGGTCCAGAAGGAGGGTGTAGGAATGACAACCAACTGCATACAAGGGATCATTGTCTCTCACGGCCATGCAGATAGTTTCTCGTGCAGATGGCAACTTACGTGAGATAATCTATGTAAAAACCAGAAAATATTATAGAAGAGTGATATATACATTGTGCATATGTACATCACAAGTCATGGGATACACACACTATAATCATATTATCTATGAAATAAAGTAAATACCTTTAGAGTAATTCAGTGGAACATGGTTAATTCGAACTTCCATGATTCAAAATCTTCTTTAATTCAAATTTTTCAAATGCTTAAAAATCGTGGTTAGTTTGATATATATTTTGGATAATTTGAAGATTTTACGCAAAAAAAAGCCAATCGAAAGCCGAAAATTCAGGCCAGAAATTCCTAAGAAACGAGGTTGTCCGACTGGATTGCGGTCAAAATCCCTTACTGGCCCTTTCGCGTAAAAGATTTGCATAGCTCCTAAGTCATCGCACCCACCCCTCCTCCCCGCTGGCGCTGGCCGCCCTGATCCGATGCTTGGCTTACGTGACAGGTCAACGCCCAACTCCTACCACCCTCGCATTGTCTGGCAACGTTTGTCATCCTCGTTGTTTACTTCGGTATTCCAAGTGATTTGCTTAGATTGTTGCCCAAGTTAGATTTCAACTGTGATCTAAGAGTGTTTGTGCGATCAATGATGTCATCAAAGCCTCGGGCTTCGTACAAAACTTTGACTTTAGCGGAGATAATCGCGGCAATCAAAGAGGTGGAAATAGGAGGTAAGAAAACATCTGAAATTGCAAAGGCTTTCAGGATTCCTAGAAACACGTTGTCAACTTATTTAAAAAACAAAGACAAAATTTTAGGAAGTGAAAGTGTCAAAAATCGAAAAAGGTTACGGGAACCAGAAAACCCAGATGTGGACCAGTGTGTATTAAAATGGTTCAAGCAAACGAGAGACAGCAACATTCCTGTTATTGGTCCACTTTCAAGAGGCAAAGCCGAGCAGTTCGCTACAGAATTAGGAAAGCCAAATTTCAAAGCTAGCACTGGATGGTTAGATGGCTTCAAGGAAAGAAATAAAATTTTGTTCAAATTTGTTTGTGGTGAAAGCGGGGCTGTTAACCAGCAAGAAGCTAATTAGTGGAAAAATGATTCAGAGGAAATGATACAAGACCCAAAAGACATCTTCAATGTTTACGAGACGGGTCGTTTTTTTAAATGCATGCCAGACAGAATACTCACATTTTATTTAACAGACAACATGTTAATTCTCAAACAAGTTTAGATTCTAATTTATTACTTATCAATTACTTTTTAACTTCCTTAAATTTATCTGCAATATTACAGCCCTGTCCAACTTTAATGGATAACCTCATTTACAATTCCTCAAATTCAGATGTATCAGTTGATTCTGGTTTGATTGGTTGATTGATTGGAATTCCTTTATCTAGAGAGAAGCCAATCAGTTAGTAGCATAGGATGCGCTATCGAGATGTCGTTTTAAATGAAAAATATTGTTGTAAAATATGAAAATAACAATTCAATTGAAGCAATTACTAAGCAGATACAAAGCAATATGGACCAATATATCATCTTAATTCTTAGAAATAAATTTTGAAAAAGCATTAACATTTAATGCCAAACTAGAAAGCACATCCAATTTCATAGGACTTTTTCTTTGTATGTTTTTATATTTCATACGTTTCATTGTTTCAGGCGAAAACTAATGGTAAGTTGCAAACACTAGTGTTCATTTGCAATATGATAGAAGGTGCCAGTCTTTAGCTCTGTCATCTTAGCTTAGTGTTTTAGCTAAAATTAAGCTCTACATAAATTATAGTTCATTTTTTCTATAATGCCATAAAGTTAATTTTCCTCTGTTAGAAGCTTTCATAAGATATTGAATTAACGTTTTAAGAAACATCAATCTACAACTTAACCCTTATAACGTCACAAACACCGTACCATATATATTGTTACTTTCCCGTAACGTCATGGATGCATTACGGCACAATTGAGCATAATGGCCTATATTATTGGGTTAACTATCCTTAACTGCCATTTTATTATATGTTTGGGTCAATCACATTCCCATTGGCCTCTTTTCACGGTATCTAAGCCATATGGGCTTCCCGCTCAATTAAAATGGCAGTTTAAGTGGGCGGAGTCAATCCCTTTACCTTACGAATAGCGTCATAAGACGCCGTACCGTGCGACTTGCACTGCAGCCGGCATCGTTGTTTTGGCGCTATTATTTCCAGCACCTGTTGTAATATATTGCGTTCTTTTATTGTTATTTGTAGTTTTATATTGTTATTTATTTTTAGTTGTGTTAAGTGTATTGTTATATTTATGTCCTATTTTGTAAAATATGGCTCATATTGATGATGTGAACTTTGACGATTTTGTGTGTAATATTATTATTTTAGGACTATCACTAAAAATAAATTATTAGGAAGTATACTTTTCATGAATTAATTCATAAATGCAACCATTTATTTGATTTAGGCTTATATAAATATGTTTTTTAAATGATAATTCAATTTTTAGCAAACTTGTAACTTTAACAGAATATTGTGCAAAATAAACATTGTAACATATATTTTATTCACTATTCAACTATATAAATGAATTAAAAATACGTTGAGCTCTTTTTTAGCATTCCCACTACTTTAAAAGTAAGACAAAAAATTATCTTTGTGAGTTTTAAAAAACTTCTTTTTTTATAAGTAACGTAATCCCACAGTTCATGAAATTCATCATGACGCTTAAAGGGTTAAATGACCTCCAACATATAACATTTGTAGCTTTGTACACTGGTTGTGATTATAAATTATGTTAGTATTATGCTAAATTCTACTTTAACATGGGCTGATCTCGCTTGGCAATAATGAAAGAATACAAGATCGCATTTCTGAACTGGGACATGGTGGTTTCTATGAAGTTCAGAATTGAACTTACAAATCAAACTCACTTGTTGGAAAGTTTCAGCACTCCAGACATGAATGTATCCATTCGGAGAGAGAGCGACCAATTCCCGAGCACGCTTGTTGAATGCCAATACTTTCACGCTCTGTGCGGATTTACACTCCTTAACACAGACAGCTGAGATAGACTGGTACATGGGAATATCATCATCTTCCTCACTTTCTGGATCAGATATCCTCCATAGACCCATGCGAGCATCCCTTGAGCCACTGACTAGGAATTGATCATCCAGCCAGCACATGTCAAACAGGCAGTCACGATGAGCACCCTGGAACACGATATTGTTGATTTATTGAATTATAAAAAACTTAGCACAAACACTTGTAATTTTTGTAAATAGCATCTAAACATTAAAATACAGATGACAATATTTAAGTACTGTGGTATTAGATGTAACATAATTTGCCATTTTTGCATCATTATTGCATGCTTCCGTTCCATTATCAATTGTGCAGGAAGGAAAGTTAACTTAAAATGTATTTAGCCAAGACAGCAATAGATAAAACTGTTTGAATGCATGAACTGTATGTGTATGGGTGGGCAGGAGGGTCAATATCATTGTACGTGTATGGGTGGGCAGGAGGGTTTATGGGGTCTATTGGTATGCCAATGTACGTTAATGGGCGGCTGGGTTGGTCTGCACAATACGGAGATTGTGCAGACTAATAAGAGAAGATGAAGTACTTCGTGCACTCAACACCTTCTCAAAGAGAGAATACACAGAGCATGCAGACAAATAAGAAAAGATGAAGTACTTCGTGCACTCTACCTTTCCAAAGGGAGAATACACAGAGATGCAGACAAATAAGAGAAGATGAAGTATTTCGTGCATTCAGTACCTTGCCAAAGAGAGATTACACAGAGCATGCAGACAAATAAGAGAAGATGAAGTACTTCGTGCATTCAATACCTACTGTAATTTCATTCCCTGCTTCATCTTTATGATAATTTTGTGTGACAGAACTAGAGGTTTGCAGTTATAGATTAAAAACTGTTATTATTGAAATGAACCGATAACTGCTCAATTTTTTTAAATTTCATTCCCTGCTTGATCTTTATGATAATTTTGTGTGAGAGAACTAGAGGTTTGCAGTTATAGATTAAAAAAGCAAGGCAAGACAAATACGTTGGCAAGAGATTCTGGAGCACACAGACCATTATTATGGTTTTCTATTATTTAAATCTGATTTTGCAAGTCAGTGATTTTGTTTCTCCTCCTGCTCTACGTGCAAGGGTGGCTTTGATATTTTGTCTGTCTCTTGCTTGCGAGTTGGCATACGAAATATGAGTTTGTTTGCTACTTCACTTAAAAATTAGTTTTCACATGAGTTTTTTTCTTTTGCTACAATGTTTTATATTTGTAGCAAATGTCATCCATAATAAGTATATTATGAGATATAGAGCATCAGCAAACTTACTTAAGAAGACAAGTCCATTAACACTTGTACCGATTATAGAAAAGTAATATAATCGTTTTGAAATAAGTAGCGAGAAATATCAGAAGACCCTATCAAAGCATTTTAATATACTTATATCCACAACGAGTATGTTAACACCTCTTGAGCAGGCTTGAATTTGCTCAAGCTTGCAAGCCACTTTTGAAGGGGAGGGAGGATTTGGTGTGGATGACAAGTTGAAAAGCCCCGATCAGAGGGATGGGTGAATACGTTGTCACCCACAGCCAGGAGCGTCCCTCAATTGAAGGCGGATGTGGGTACAGGAAAGAGTTCAAAATCCCTTTATTACAATTTAATAACAATTTTAGCTTGAATTCTTAACTTTAAAAAAAGATATATGTTGTGTTTAGCAATGATAATTATAAAGAAAATATAAATATGTTTATGCTTTTTGAAAATTTTAATTTATAAATAATTATTCATATTTTTCCTACAAACAATTGGGAGTTCCAAAATTGTGTCCACCATTTTCACTGTTTCCCCAAAGATTTCCTGACAAGTAGACACCCTAGTTTAGAACCCAAAATTTGGTTCATAGACAAATGTTTAGTACATGAAAAATCTAATTACGTGTATGATACAATTTGTTCATAATACTTAGAATTTAACCGACTTGATACTGATGAATTATATCATTCAACATGTCAATTACTATGTGATTTTGAGTCTTTTTTATGAGATTTCTTGCCAATCAATTGAGTGGAAAAATAATGTTATTATATATATAATAACATTATTTATTTTAAATCCATTCCAAAATAAAGAAAAAATTATCCTTATAAATTTCAGAGTAACATTGTTCTACTGTCACATTCATTAGAATCTGTTGCAAAACCAGATTACACATAAATATGAAAATATTGCTAGTTTATGAAGTGTTTATAATTAAGTTAGTTCTAACCTCTCCAACATAAACAGGGTCCAGAGTAGGAAGGCGATAAACTGCAATGTCACAGCTGTTCTTTGCCCCTGTGGCCAAGAGAGAGCGAGATGGATTGATCTGTAGTGAATGTATTCCACACTGCTGTTCTGGAGGAAGTTCTACAGCATTGCTGCTTCGGCTACTCAAAGAGGAGATCTGGTCTAGGCATTGAGTTACTACATCATACACCATCAGCTGAAAACCAAAGGCATGACTGATTACAACTCATTCCAGTGATGTCAACTTAAAATTCTCAATGTGTCAAACTTATCTTACCAACCATCTTTTCCCCAGACTAATTTGTATATTTAATGATTGAATGACCCTTGTTGCAACAATTAAAAGAAAAGGCCCTACGACTAAAGCCAGGGGTACTCCAATTGAAACACACCTAATTGCACAATTTCCACTTTTAACTGAAACAAGCTGAAATATTTTACTAAAATATGATCTAATAAGATTAAGTGGATGGTTTTCAACCCTGTAATACTTGAATTTATAAAGTAAGATATCAAAAGGTTAAAGTTAAAGTTGAATGCTTCGATTAAATCATAGAGAGGGAGAACAACAATTTCTTTATTTCCAAAAACTTCCCCAATATTTTTTTAGACTGCTTAATTGGTAGACATATCTTCCCTGAACCTAAACTGAGTATTGAGATAGAATCATTTCTTTTAAAATATCCCTTAGCGATTAAATATTAAGTACAATAGATTGAAATATTTTTGAAGAATTAAACAAATTTGAGTATACTTAATAAATCAGGAAATTTGGGTATACTTAATATTTATATTGTATGGTTTGTTTGTTGTTAGCTACCATTATTAATTTTTAAAAGCTGCAATATATATTTGGATTAAGGTCCAAAAGTCATGATGGCATATTAATTTAATAAAATGTAAAGTGATCCTGTCAAAAAGCTAAGTGCAATCCATCAAGCCATTTAAGAACTGCCTCACTAATTCTGATTATGCTGGCTAATCCCTCTGTAAAAGACCGCAGGGGGCACTCTATAACTATGTGATCAATTGTTTAGATAGAATCCCAGCAATCACATGTCTGATTTAGTGTCAATCCCCATTTATATTTTCAGTAATTAGATCTGCCCATGCCAGTTCGGAACTGAATCAACATTGTCCACTCCCTATGAGGGAGGTTCATCCCACGTACAGGTATTGATGGATCAATAAAGAACTTATTTCGTCCATTAAAACTGTTCCAAGCTACGGCTCAGCTAGTATAAGGCGAGAAATTTGATCTGCTGAACAGAAAAGTAGTACATAGAGGTGGGTATCGAGATTTTAAGCGATTGTTCTGACGTGGGAGATCCTGTGTAATGGTGAGGTGTAGGGCATTCAAGATCCTACTTAAATATAAATGAATTATTTAAGTAGCATGTCCTTACGTCTTACCTCTGGAGGTATTATATTGCACAGCACCGGGAGACAAGGAAGTGGAGTTGCCACGAGAGTGCCACTAATAGCTCTCATGACCCAAAGTTGGACATCAATCTCTTTTGTGTATACACACTATTTAACCATATGGGAGCACTCCATATAGGTACCTTTTCAGGTGATATTTATGTCTAGTGAAAACTATTAGGCCAAGGCAAATTTATATAATTTAAAAATGTCATCAGCTATTGTGGTTGAATTGGTAAATTGTTTTCCCAATTCATGCACAGAAGAAAATAATCAGTGAAAATGTCAGGATCTAGTCTTACCTGATTTCTGTTTATTTGTATGAAGGTTTCTTCTGAAATTACCTCCAAAGCTGCCGTACACTTCTTAATAGAATTTTCAACAAAATTTGAACAAGCCAATTTCTTTGCCTCAACTAGAAGTCTCTTGTTTTCTTTTTTTAAATTAAATATGTTTGGAATGCGTTATTAGCATACATGTACCTTGAACCAAATTTTTATTTGGTAAAATAAAATAACATGGTTAAATAAGATAACATTAACTTTCTAGTCTTTAAGATCAAAAGTTTAACAATTAAGCTTACTGTACTTATTCTTAAGACTAGATTTACTGACTGAACAATTAGTCTGTGCTCATAGCCAGTGACAGGTGGGCATAGGCAAAGAGTGAAGAGGGGGCTCTTTTATGAAAACGTTAGCCCACTCAAACAATTGTCTTGATCAAGAGTCAAATCTATATTATTATTGTCAGTTCATATTTATTATTGTAATATTCGTTTGTAACATGGTTAGTAGCAACACTGTCACACAAACAGTTTAGTTGTTCAATCGGTAAGGTGAGACCTGCACTTAACTTTGACACTAATTCAAGCTACATATATATGGTACATTTTTTTCAATTGATCACACCTCTATGACAATTATTAATCATTTCCCAACCATCAGCATTACAATCAATAAAAGCACATATTTCATTTTGGTCAGTTTATGAATATGCATGTGAAGTTTATTACGACAACTGTCACAATAAGAACATTTATTTGTTTGGTATTGCACTTTAAGAAAAAAGAGATAATGATCGGCAAAGCTACTTACTAATAAATTTAATTAATGCAAGCTTAGTTTCTGTTTGAATTTTTACTAGGCCTAACACAAACCTGATCAAGAGATCTCAGCTAAATCAAAAGTTTAAAGATATTTGACAAGTGGGATTTGCCATTTCAATATCAAAATAACCACAAACAAAAACTTATTACTTTTTTAGCAGTTCCTGGAATCAATTTTTTTATTTCTTACCATACACTTTATAGACATCAAAATCTTCTATATTTAAAAAACCAAGCTGGACCATATCCATTTCAATCTATTTATTAATGACATCACATGTGGTCTGTCATATGAATATATGCTCTTTGCTAATGACCTTAAGATTTTCTTAGAGATATCCAGTTATGAAAACAACAAAACTTCATCAGGATTTGAATTTGGGGACTGCCTGGTGTGATGATAATTGTATGACAATTAAACCTGACTAAATGCTTAGTTATCACTTTCTGCCGTTTAACGAACTCGGTTCTACTTAACTATACCTTAAGTAACCATC
Organism: Stictocephala bisonia; assembly: GCA_035578905.1. Lineage (NCBI taxonomy): Eukaryota > Metazoa > Arthropoda > Insecta > Hemiptera > Membracidae > Stictocephala > Stictocephala bisonia. The sequence continues at coordinate 48,503 of JAQJVL010002321.1, read as the reverse complement.
TCTAAATTATGTGATACCTGAAATAGGGGAGGATGTTTTTTGGTAGCGCAATGCACTGTCACAGGCAAGGTATTTTAAGCAGCTCAACAATTTGTTTACATTCATTCACAAAATTTGATTTTTTTCCTCGAAATACAAGATTATTTAAAACGATATGAAACTTAGTAATATATTCTCACCCTTTTAAGAAACAAACTATGACTATTGTATATAAAATAATGCATCAAAATGAATGAACAAAAAATTGGAGGGGGGGTTGTTAACAGAGTTACGTAATTTTTGAGGTGGCTTAGTATTACTGTTAGTAGTTCAGTTAAACAGGGGCGGGGGTTGAAAAGTGTTTTTTGCGTCCAGTTATTTTGGGACAGTCCCTAACCAATTATATCATAAAATATCACCTGCTGCACACATTAGCATTGTGAGTTCAAAGGCCAATAAGATGTTAGGCTTCGTTATTAGAATTTCTATAAAGTAAAAATAAAAAAATACCAAAAAAATAGTAAGAAACCACCACTAAATAGTAAAACTAAGGAAAAAAACAATGAAAAATAAAAATTAATGTCCTTTATGGAACTTGCGACAAACCTATAGATGATGATAAACAAAATTTGATTATTTGTTATATCTGTCAAAAATGGGTACATGCTGAGAAAATTTTCAGTAATACTAAAAAGTATATTTTTAAGATTCTTTCAAAGAATGATACCTATATATGCCCAGCCTGCAGAGCTGAGTAAACAAAGTCTAAAATCCTGCATCACAGTAGACCTAGTAAAATCACTTAAAAAAGAAGTTGATAGGTATATACTAAAATTAGCGAAAATCTTCTTGCAGTAAATAAAAGAGTTGAAAATTAAACTTAATAAAAAAGACATTGCCATCATTGATCTCCAATCACAATTGATCAACCTTATAAATGAGATGGGCAATGGGGAGAACTCCTCGACCTCATATCAGATCTAAAGAACCAAGTGAATTATCATATCGATTTGAGTATGTGGCTAATGGGAAAGGGGAGGGTGATGAGAGTCTGGTACTTGTGGAAGTGGGGACAGCCGACACAGTGGAGTCTGTCTTCAGACACTGAGAGCAATGAACATGGCTCTCATAAGACTTCACATCCAAAATTAAAACGGAGGAGCAGACTCTTACTGTCGGTGATAGCCACGCTAGGGGCTGCCGAAATAGGTAGGCTATGGGATTGGGGGAGAAGTGGGATGTTACAGCGGTGTTTAAGCCGGGGGCTCCTCTGAGCGTTGCTATTGAGGGGTTGGGTGAGGGGAATCAATGATGTAACAGAAAAGGGGAGGGCAGATACTTAGCAGGAGGCTGAAAAATTGGGTGCGATAGGAAAATTATAACAATATATTTACCTGGCAACACAGATTAAAACATTAAGAACAACCCAAATACAGTGGGACAAATTTTTATCAGGCTCTTTATTAAAATCAAAGTAAAATTTCAAAATTTTAATCTGAGCTAAAAGAATATCTTAAATATCATTCCCTATTCCCTAGATGACTTCCTTGACCAGCCTCGACCCTCACCCCGACCAATAACATAACAAACCTTAATCTTAGTCCTAGTTTTATCCTTGCTAAGAGGACAGAGGACACATTCTGTGCCATCTATTTAGGTAGATAATAACGAAGAAGAGCATGAGTAGAAAAGTAAAATAAGTATAAGAAATTTTGGGAGAAAACTATGGTTTTGCTGTACAAGCCCTTAGTTCGCCCTCACCTGGAGTATTGTACCCTAGTCTAGTCTCCTCACTATGCATCTCTTATCCATGTTCTTCAAAGTGTACAAAACAAGTTCTGCAGGTTCCAGGGATCCCGGAGCGGTGTGCCTTATCGAGAGGTCTCTGCACCAGCACTTAAGCACGAGTTTCTACTCCCTACACTTGCCTCTAGAGGAAAGGTTTTCAATCTAGTCTTCCTGCATAAACTTATCATTGGTGTTATTGATTCTACAGAACTACTCCAATGCATATCTTTTTCAGTGCCTGGAAGAATTAGATTCAGAAATCTAATTGCAATCGGCCACTACTTGAGCAACTTGGCTACTTTGGTCCGATTGCCCGTCTTCATAGGTTTAGAAATGGGATTCCTGAACATGTTGACCTTTTCTTTGATAGTGTCAGTCAACTGAAAAATAAACTACAATTGTGTTACCATAATTTAGTTTCCTGCTTTTCTTGACTTTCCACTTTAAGTAACAACTGTTGCACCTTCAAAAGAGTCTAAAAAATCCGTAATTTCTACAAAAATTAATTCTTACTAATAAATACTTAACATTAGTACATATGCTGTAAACAGCAATTCCATATGTACCTACCTTATTGCATTTTGTACCAAATGCTATTTGCCGATCACTGAGCCATTGAGAACAAAATACTTTATTCATATTATTCAACTGTACTGTTCTTTCTTTAAACATGTCATTTGTTAAAATATGACGAAAGCCGTAATCAGTTTTGAAATGTGTTTTTTCTTTTAAGCCGCTTTCTCTACTGCGAATAAAATCCTCAAAGTTATAAGACTTGTTGAGAATTTCCTTTTCAGCAAATGGGGAGAGCAATTCATCTTCGTCTTCTCTAACTTCATAGGAAAGAAAGCCATCTGGTTTTTCAGGTTTTTGGTATCGCTCAGCTCGTAGAGCTCTGGCTTTAATTCTTCTTTCTTCTAAGCGAGATTTATATGCACAAGGTGGTTTTGAACCAAATACAGGTTTTCTAATAGTTTCTGCCATATTTTATCAGACACAGGTATTCGGATAACCTTAATATACCTGTAGATGTGATCAGTAAGATATAAAACTATTACCTCTAGGTCTATATTACAAATTTAATCTAAATAGTTTCTTAGAAAAACTATTATTGATGAATTTTATTTATAATATACAGTAGCATGCATTTAGCAGCCACACATATTTTGTTATAACCAGTAATTTTATAAACTCCCTTCAACAAAAATGAATAATACTGTGTCTTTAAATTCCACATCACCAGCATTTTAACTAACAGGTGTTTTGTCACAACAGTTATGGGATAAAACCTAATTATGTTGAGGTTATATCCTACATAACTTGAACATAAATAAATATTCCATTCTTTGCACTCACTAAACTTCAGCCCTAAACTAAGATGTTAGTTTAGCTTTGGTACGACTACGACGACACAGTCATCCGTTAACAATAATTACAACATAACCAAACCAAAACAAAACCACAGTCATGAAAAGGTAATTATAATAATAATAACAACAAAACAAATGGTCAACAAAACACTTGTTTCAGTCTAAAGTTAATAGAAACAGCCAACAAAACTGAAAGATATTGCCCGTCATATATTTTCAAAATCCCCTAAATTTCCCGTTATTACCTGGACCAATAACGGGACACTCACTAGTTCAACCATAGACCTTCTATTATACCACCGTCCACCAAGTTCAACTTTCTGTAATAGTTGAATTCCACAGACCAAACACAATACTTACTTGATCTCTGATATGACGAATATTTTCCAGATAAACTAATTGATTTATGTAATTATTTTATCCTTCCAATTGCAAAGCCAGGACCGATACTATTAAAAAAATCTTAACAATGGTAAACATATCAAGTTAACTCAAGCAAATTACAATTGAAAATATGTATGTAAACGCTAAATAGACGTTAAAACAAAACTATTTCTTAAATGAAAAAGAAAACAATGACTAATAAAGTACTGCAAAAAGATATAAACATGAATATAACAATTTCATTAATATAAGCACTGATATTTATACTGTACATATTGAATTACATTTAGATACATATGGCATTTTTGTATATTTAGCAAGGCACCATTATGAGTTTCCCAACCGTGACAAGTCCTATTGTATAGGTAGCGTACTTGAACACCAACGTCTTTACTTTGTGAATCCCTCTTGTTTAAGGAAGGTAAACGTAGTTTACCGAAATCTATCACCATAATATTTGAATATTTTGTGTTTATATTACAAGTGGACATCACGCAACACAAATTAATAGCAATATAAGTACAAAGTCTACAAATATTATGGTGATATACCAACATGCTGTAGTATGCTGATGAAGAAACTATTAATATAATCAACGATTATAGAACTATTGTAAAATATTTAATATGGTGAATTAAATAGATACTATTATCTGACCAATTTCAGCATTAATAAGCAAGAAACTCTTAACAATTTTGGATGGTTACACAAATTAAAAATAATTGGTCACGAATGCAATAGTCATGAAACTTGTTTTTAAAATAAATAAATTCATTTTGTGTTGATTGATATTAATAAAAAATTTGTTGGACCCCGTTTCACATTTTATATTTAAATTAAAATAAACAAAGTACCGGATTTTTCACTATTTCCATACAATTTTCAACTTGAACAATTCCGACGTTTCGATTTGGTAAAACCCAAACCTTTTTCAAGTGCTAAAAACTAAATTACATCTACACAAACATGTTATTAAACTACGTTCTTAAACTAATAAACTTATCTACTTTAATAATTATCTACATTGTAACCTAGATCCTAGAATGGAGTACAACAAAATGAACTTCTACTCAATATAAAAAATATTAACAGGGTTAAATTAATATAGCCAAATAGGCGCTGTCAAGGTCACGATATCAACGAAAAATGTAAAACACAATAAAATTAATATTCAAATCAGACTGAAATAAGATTACATTAACTAATCATAAATATATGGTACCTGAAAAACACAATTAATTTAAAATAACATTCAACACGCACAAAAAATTACATATATATGACTCGGAAGGACTGAGACTACTATTAAAATTACATTTTAACCTGAAAAGACAACAATTATTAGGAATAAAACAATTCACAACAACCATACACAGACTGACGAGGTCAGGGACGTACGCTCCGAGATCGCCAAAAATGCGGTGACTCAGGTACGGGGACGGAGACTCATGGGGTGTTTAATTGTTATAGGTGCAGGTGGTGTAGGATTCTGGTTAGATGATGTCATGAGTGTATTGAACTTTTTATCAAGTGTGTTTTTAAGTAAAGGAACCCACATGGGTCTAACTTCTATGCTACTTTGACTGATTACTTGTTCATTATTTAGTTTCATAAAGGCACCTTCAATGAATTTACGTTTAAAAAAATGTGGTTCCCTGTGAAGTATTTTAGTGTTATCCCAGTTAAATCTGTGCTCATTGTTCCAGACATGTTCAGCTAATTTAGAATGTGTAGTGTTTCCTTTTTTAATGTTATTTTTGTGTTCTTTTAGCCTAACTTCCAGTGGTCTCTTTGTTTCCCCTATGTATTTTTCATTGCATTCACAAGTAATGCAATAAACTACATTTTTGGAGGATTGCTCCTCATTCTTTGGTTTAGTTTTAGTTAAAGACTGTCTTAATGTGTCTTTAACTAAAACTAAACCAAAGAATGAGGAGCAATCCTCCAAAAATGTAGTTTATTGCATTACTTGTGAATGCAATGAAAAATACATAGGGGAAACAAAGAGACCACTGGAAGTTAGGCTAAAAGAACACAAAAATAACATTAAAAAAGGAAACACTACACATTCTAAATAAGCTGAACATGCCTGGAACAATGAGCACAGATTTAACTGGGATAACACTAAAATACTTCACAGGGAACCACATTTTTTTAAACGTAAATTCATTGAAGGTGCCTTTATGAAACTAAATAATGAACAAGTAATCAGTCAAAGTAGCATAGAAGTTAGACCCATGTGGGTTCCTTTACTTAAAAACACACTTGATAAAAAGTTCAATACACTCATGACATCATCTAACCAGAATCCTACACCACCTGCACCTATAACAATTAAACACCCCATGAGTCTCCGTCCCCGTACCTGAGTCACCGCATTTTTGGCGATCTCGGAGCGTACGTCCCTGACCTCGTCAGTCTGTGTATGGTTGTTGTGAAGTGTAGTGTGTATGTTTGTCTTGTCCCCGTGTTTTATCACCTTGGAGGGAACTTCGTAGACACTGCATTTGGATTGTATCGTCCTCACTTCGTACCTGGGACGTCTAGACGCCATCGTCACTGCGGGTCGTAAGACTTCATCATTTTTGTAATATTTGATTATGGTATTGTTTTATTCCTAATAATTGTTGTCTTTTCAGGTTAAAATGTAATTTTAATAGTAGTCTCAGTCCTTCCGAGTCATATATATATAATTTTTTGTGCGTGTTGAATGTTATTTTAAATTAATTGTGTTTTTCAGGTACCATATATTTATGATTAGTTAATGTAATCTTATTTCAGTCTGATTTGAATATTAATTTTATTGTGTTTTACATTTTTCGTTGATATCGTGACCTTGACAGCGCCTATTTGGCTATATTAATTTAACCCTGTTAATATTTTTTATATTGAGTAGAAGTTCATTTTGTTGTACTCCATTCTAGGATCTAGGTTACAATGTAGATAATTATTAAAGTAGATAAGTTTATTAGTTTAAGAACGTAGTTTAATAACATGTTTGTGTAGATGTAATTTAGTTTTTAGCACTTGAAAAAGGTTTGGGTTTTACCAAATCGAAACGTCGTGATTGTATTTTTCACGTAATGATGGCAAATGTCCAATTACCTTTGTCTCCCTCATCTGATACTCCATCATTAACAAATTTCAAAAACAAAGTTGAACAATTCGTCTGTTGAAACCCCTAGATTAATAATTAAACTTCACAAGTTAAAAGGCTTTGTTATTGCTAGTACGTTTTTAAAGTTTCAAAATTTTAATTTTTCTAAGAATAAAGTTCTTGTAAGTAAAACAACGTTTTTAGCGATAGCTGATGGGACGAGGGGAAGCTTGTGTAATCAGGTAATTTTACGTATTAAGTTATAACTATGGATACTAGTTTACCAGCCTGTCATAATGAATTATATTTTATAGTGAAACTATGTGCACTAATCCTTGACCGCACATAGTCAATTAATACTATGGCCAGTGGCCTTGACTGGAGGGTCCCGACGTTACCTCAAGATAACGGAGTCTAGCAATATCGAGCGTGGCTGTCCCTTAGATGGGTTACCGTCTGAGTGATCTCGTCTGCCTGCCTGCCCGGTTTCAATGGAAGGGTGATGGTGCGGAAGTCACCCTTAAGTCTTTGGTCCCCAGATTAAGTGTTCAGAGTGGTGCTTCTTAGCCCTAACTCCGCCTGGTAAAATAAGACGATCTTTAACTTTTTAACCACAACTATTATGACACCCTAACCCACTTCATGACCAATCCGTGACTTATTACCAATAACCTTTCTAAAATCGTTGTGGAAATATATTTTCCTTGTTCTGTGGAGTTTATTTCCTTGTTCAGATTGTGTCAGTATGCCTCCCAGTGTAAATGTTTCAGAGCTAGAAATCGTTATGATATTAAGAGCGATTAGTTTTTTAGGAGTGATAAGTGTTTTCCGGTTTATGAAACAACGAAGACGTGTTTAGGAATTTCCTTATCTACGTGGAAGAGACAACAACAATAAGGAATAACAAGGCATTAATTAACGTGAACACGCTATCCATGGCAATATATTACTTTTTATTTGTTTTAATGTAATATAAAAATAGATTAATTTGAGACTTTATTGGGACTTATTTGAGAAGTATGCAAAATTAACTTACAGAGCATTAAACGCCTGCCCATGTATAGACATATAATGGAATTTACCCACCCGTATACACTTACGGTAGAATTGAAAAAGGAAAATACATTTGCACTAAGCTTTATATAGGGCCAATAATGATTCACGGTTTGACCAATCCAAGTGGACTAGGATGTTTACCTTACTTGTGGCATTACCAATGAGTCACTAATTTCGCCTTTCTAGGGGTTTTCAACAAGAACGTCCGAATATGTAATTGGAAGACTTCAGTGTTGGTATTTTAAGAAGAACAATTATTTATAACAGAAAAAGATATATCCTGAGGGGAAGGAAAGCTCTGAGGCCATTCCTAGGTCTATTGTACTCCTCGCACACAGATGTAACCTACTTTAGATAATTTAAATAAATAAAATAAATAAAATTTTATTGTCATTAGGCCAATACATAGCAATAGACAAAGTCAATCCTTAATACTGATACTAAAATTAAGTACAGGTAATGTACAAGGTACAGCATCAATACACAACATAAAAGAAATATATGCAAATTAAGTAACAACACAAGAACTACCCAACTGAACATGAAAGCAAAATATTAATGAAATAGATACAAAGTTGTAGTTTAAACATATTTATCATACTAATTTTAAGTACAAGATTACTGACATACTATGAACAAGATCAATTTAAACCTGACTAACCATATCACATTCATAAAATTCTTTTAAGTTGTAAAAGGGATTACAAGCGAGCCAATCATATAATTTTGTCTTAAAGGTATTCAGAGGTAAATTTTGTAATTCTGCTGGCAGCCTATTAAATAGTTTATGTCCAATAACTTCATAACTGTTTAGAGATTTAGACAACCGGTGATAAGGAATGTAGATATGGTTTATAGAATTTATTTATAGAATCATCTCAATGAAAACATGCTAGATTACCCTTCCATATATATGAAATGACATTATACTGTACAATTAAGAAACTTGGATTCAGACTGAATACACAATATACTCAACGTATTTATTGCATAAACGATCTAAGGCGCTGCTAGACTGCAGTGATTTGTCAACCCCGCCGGACATATTATCCACAGCTAGCGTGCATCACTTTACTATCAAGTAAAATTCGTTATAACATACACGGAGTCCTGAAAACTATTATCTACGGTTAAAACGCATGACGTAAACTTAGCAGATTACGACAATGTCAATATTGCCCTCGGCTGATCAGCTATGGGTTATAAAAAGTAGGCTAACACTAGTTTTTCAAGTAATGGTTGATTGATGTCCCACAAAAAAATACATATTCTAACTCATAATAAACTATTATCCATTGAGACCAAGTTAACTAGCATTGAGGAGCAACTTGATGTTTAGAGAAAACGCTCGCTTTAAATTCAACCTCTACAGAGGATTTTCGAGATCAATTACCGTTCCAAGCTTATATGTTACATCATGTTTTCAATTTATCTCAGTTAAATCACTTTCAAACCAGTGTCACAATATCACATAACCGTGAATTTATTTGTAAACTCTTTAAACACTTTCATCCTGAACTGATTTCTAATGAATGCTATAAAGCATGACTGAAAAAGTGAAAAGAATTGTCATTATAAAATTGATGCAAAAATATACTTTTCCAAACCAGGCTCAGGTAATATAAATGACGCAATATATTCTGCAAACACCCTGACAAATAAGAATTTTTGTTCTATCATTGCTTTTTACACGCTTTCATGGGCTGTGACACAACCTCTGCATTTGCAGGCAAAGGTAAAATAACGACATTTAACTCAGTTATCACTGCTCCTGACTTACAGGAGTTGGTGGAATCTTTTTATAAGAGTGATAGGGAGCCAAGAATTATCGCTCAAAATGGCTGTAAACCAATAAAATATAAAGTACATACAAATGCAAAAATAAGACTGTATCTCTTGATGATTTGCGATTCCAGAAATATAAACTATATAAAAAAAATCTTTATTCACCATTAAATACAGGATTGTACAATAGGCTTCGTCAAACAAAAATTCAAACTTAAGAAGTTCTAAATTCTAAAAAACTAACTATAATTTTATATAAAGACTAAATTAAACTTTCAAAATATATACTAAACATTTAACTAAAACAATGCTAATTATATTCATTAGTTAAATTTAAATACATTGGTCAAATAAATATTAAAATAAGTTACTATTAAAGTGCTACAACTAATTATTACAACTTAAAGTAAAGAAAATTATAAATAATACAATCAAACAATAACTTCCTATATATATATATATATATATATATATATATATATATATATATATATATATATATATATATATAGCTTACTCAAAGTCACTTTCTAATATATTTGTTTCTAAAGTATCGTCTATAGCATAAAAGGCCTTACTTTTGAACCATCCTGATAAGACTAGATGAAATTTTGTTTGTTCAAGATTTCTACTAGTAAGTGGGGATTTTTTTTAAAGAAAAGAATTTGCTGATAACAGTGGCTATTGATGTTTACACTAAGGTGATGCGTTGGCTTTTCTATGTCATTTTTCATTCGGGTATTATAATTATGGACAGATGACCTTATTTCAAATTTAGATTGATTTTCTTTCACATAAATTATATTTGCTAGTATGTACAAAGAACTAAGAAGGAACTGTTAAGATTCTATACATTTTAAAATAAGGTTTACAAGATTCTCTTGCCCCTATCCCTGCTATTAATCTAATAGCTTTCTTCTGTCAAATAAAAGCGCTTAGCATTGGAGGAACCACCCCAAAGCATAATCCCATAGAGAAGGTGTGGCAGAAAAAATTCATACGATGTTATAAGCATTTACAAACCTACACACTGTTTCAATCTCCTTAATAGATACCATACAAGTTTCTTACAAGTAAGCAAGACATGGTCACACCATGTAAGTCTATTATCTAAATATAAGCCTAACAATTTTACAGATTTCAACTCAATGCTGTTTTTGAATTTTGGGTATAAGAAGAACATAATACTTTCAGTTTTAGTGTCATTCATACTTAAATTATTCTGTATAAACCATAATTTAGCATTTTCTAATTATGAAGTCGACATCACTAAGACCTTCGACAAGGTGGATCACAAGATATTAGTCACAAAGTTAAGAGGATTTTGCATTATAGAACCACTGCTCCGTTTGTTTGAGGGCTATCTTACCAATCGCAATATTTCTATAAGGGTAAGACCTGTCTGGTCAAGCGATTTCCACCAAGGATTAGGTATTCTTCAGGAATCTCGTTTCAGACCTACAATATTAAATCTGTTCATTAATACCTTTTGAGAGTATTAAAAATTAATGAATAGGGTTTCGCCGATGATTTGAAGTGTTTAAAAGAGGTCAGCTCCAGAGAGTACTCTGTTCACTGCTCAGCAATAAATTAGTCTGAAGAGGTTAATAACGTGGTGTTCAGACAACAATATGCAACTAATCCGTGAACATGGATAGTTGTCATTATATTTTAAAGACCTTAGCGATACAGATTAAGAAACCAATATGCAATTAATAAATTGATTCCTTACAAGCAAACAGTTGTATTTGTAGAGAATGTTTAAACAATAGCATGGGGTTATAGGGTTGCTACTAAATAGTCAATCAATTAGCAACATTAAATAGCAATCAATTGCTACTAAATATTCAATTTTGTAGTAATCAATTAGCAAAACCTTTAAATGTAGAATTACATAATTTGAGGGCAAGAGGGGATCGCAGCCATCCAAATTGTTTGCACCATAAGTCATTAAATAAACCTTTTTTATTGATTAATTTAGAGCTGATGAAAGCTGGCTGTGATTTATAGGGAACCCGACGAATAGCACTCATACGGCCAACTCATTGACTAAACCCACACGCTTCTAAGTTTTGCGGGAAACAGGGCCGAATTAATCTTGTAAATTACACAGCCTCTGATTGAATGATACTATTTATCCTATAACGCACCGCCAGTCTGCATTTTCCCCACAAAGAAGTGGTAAAATATGAGTTTAGATCTCTTGAGGAGGTTGATTTCATTTGCGGAACATTAATTTCTAACCCCAGATCGCAAATATTGGCACTTTGCGTGCTATTTTCAAATGTACACGCCCAACGGGGGGTCGGGAGTGGGAAAAATGGCAGATGTTTGTCTCATATCTGTACAATAACCAATAGTCGGAATCAGGTGTACAAACTGTCAGTCTGCAGTGAATGAAATACTCTAGCCAACTAAACAAATTGCAATGTTGTAGGTGCTTAGGTTGTTTTACCAAAAAATGTTTGTATACCCTTGTTTGCGTGTTCTATCAAAAGCCAGTATTGGCGTGTTACATGCTGTTGTAAAAAGTTTTTATTGCAATATAAATAAATAAAAAAGTGGGTAGGAAGCCAGAAAGTTGTTGCATAGTTTGGTACCGTCCCAAAGAAGTTTCGCGCCGTACGATGGCAATGGTCACGGGACAATGATGGTGTAGAAGAGCGGCCGTTTAGCCATCTTTGTTTATACATAACGCTCTCTGGACCCCTCCTATTTGCCGTAATAATTGTAGTGAATTGAAATGAAAGTGTAGTTCATATATAATATATTTTATTGGAAGTGACAGTGCACAAAAGGAAATTAGTTTTAGGCATTATTCAACAAGTCCTACCACTAATCAACATTACATTATATTTAAATATAAAAGCACTAGCACTTCAAAATCATAATAATAACAATCCTACATACAAATAATGCAATAGAGGATTAAAAACAGGCTGGAGAACTAAGAGTGACTAAATATTTCATTTTTTGTGTGTGTATTTTAATTTAACAACCATGTATATATTTATGTAGGTAACATTTGTTGTTTATCCAATTTGATCAAATAAGACATGTAAAAATATAGTATTAGTTTAGCATTCTCATAATAATCTAGATCTTGAAAAAAAAAATTATTATTTGTGTTCGCTCAAAATGATGCTTTTAATTTAATTATTGACAACAATATAACATAGTATGCTATTATCCTACGTCAAAACTTTATTTTTGTCACGAATATAATTATTTTGTTTTAGTTCTATTCAGAAATATCTGTTTTTATCAGTTTTTGTTCTCAGAAAAAAATCCTACAAAAATGTTAATATTTTTTACTATGATTACAATATGCACAATGTTTTAAGAACCATTTACACAATTTGCGCACACTGACGTTTGCTGTTATAAACTTTATACTTTTTGGAATAAATTCATATGTTTTACATTTTCTTCTAGCTAATAGATTCTACTAATAAAGTACATGTAGCACAAATTATACATACTCCTTATTTATGGATTGTTATGTAATTTTTCACAGATTATTTTGTTTCAATGGTAAAATTTGTATTTTCCACAACAAACTAAAAATATAAAATGGGTACAATATGACTATTTTTCCTAAATAACTTATTCTTGTCTATTCAATTGTAATTTTTTAGAATTTTTATATGTACTATTTGATTACCTAAAATGATCATACTGTAACTTTGCACATTTTTTCATTTTTGCGTTATATGTAAACAAACAATACAAAAAAAAATAATAATAATAATAATAATAAATAGTAGTTTATATAAAATATAACAACATATTATTATAGTGCACAGAATAATAAAAAATTTGGCTATCTTGGAATTATTTACAAACATTTTTTTAATGCTCCTAAGGAGGGTTATAAGTTATATTTAACGTACAACATTTAAAAAAAGTTTTCAATCTTTTCTAAACAATAATTATTTACTATTTTTGTTGTTGTAAGTTTTGATGTTAGTATGTAAAAGTACAGTTCTTGAGAAGAAAAACTAAATGATAAAAATTTACATTTTGAGCATATTTATTATGATTTTTACAAAAAAAAACTTGCGAAGCGCTGAAAAGAAGCACTTGGCAGTTGGGAGTTTTTAATGGGTCACCTAGTATTCACCATCTTGAGTTATGTTTGTAATTTACATTAAATTTGGATGCCTGGCCTCTGTGATGACCTGCCAGCTGTCTCTCCAGCAAGAATATAGGTGAATTCGGTTCGTGATTAATAGTTGTTGTATATAATGGTGGCATAATGGCTGCTAATCATGATTTGCTATGAAAGTAGTTTTCTGTTATATCTTTAGAAATAATTGTAATAGACCAAAATACTTTATAAATTCGTATCCAGGTAAAAAACACATAAAAATAAAAAATAGATGATTAAAATACCATTTAAATTAACGGAAATATGTCAAAAATACTTAAAGTTGTGACATTTTTCAGTTTTTTCAATAAAGTTTCGAATTTTTCAGTAAAATGTGGTTTAAATTAGTGATTTGCATTAAATTCGGGTGCCTGGTCTTCAAGATGGCCTCCTGGCCGTCAATCTGGTGGTAATATAGATGAATTCGGTTTTTGTGGTTAATATTTGGTGTACATAATGATCATGTAATGGCCGGTCATTCGCGATTCGCCGCAAAAGTAGATTTCATGTTATATCTTGAAAAAAATTACTATAGACAGAAATAGTTTTCAAATTCATATTCAGCTCAAAAACCACATCAATTAAAATAAGACGATTTAAATTAACAGAAATATGTTAAAAATACTAAAAGTTATGACATTGGTTTTTTTTAAATTTTTCGTTAAAATTCGGATTAAAAAGCGTATCTCGGGAAAATACAGCCAACTCTAGGCCCGTTTCAAGCAAAATTTTCCAATTTTTTTGGTGGCAAGAAACTGCACAAATACCAAACTGAGTATTTTAACCCAAGTTTGTTAAAATGAGTTACGCAAGTTTGTCGCTCGACCGCCAGGCACAGTGCATTGTACGTCGCTAAACTGTCAGAGCAATTTGCCGCATTTTACACATGCACACATAAACGATTGTTAATCTAGTAATTTTTAAGATACATCAGATCTGCTTTCACCGTTTTCCTCATGAAACGGTGTATATCTTAAATTTAATATGCTTAACTAGTTTATTACTCTTATTTAAAACTTTTGTACAAATGTGAAAAGAAAAGAAAGAAAATTTATGAAGATCTTTAACTTTGGGAGATAAGTAAATATACGAATTTATTTTCTAAATGTCATGTCTCATTTTGTTCAGAATTTATTAGTGAACAAATTAATAAAGTTTAAACACAAAGTATTGTGACATCTAGAGTGGCCTCCATCCTGGGAACCGGTGATGCGGAAGTAATGGATGGGTCGCTGACCACCTGCCCTGCTTGTTTACAACCTTTGGGGCACAATGGCTTACGCATGAACGCCCCTTACCTCAACAATGGACTTCTAGACTGTTCTAGGTTGACGAGCCAGCTCTGTCATGGAACTTCGGGCGCAGGGGAATTCAAGAAGCTTCTAGATGGAGACCTGCAGGTGATATATACGGCCCGGATACCAGCGCTAGTCAGTCAGTGAGTCTAGAGCCTACAGCCCGGGTGTTTGCAGCGACAGTGAGCGAGTTCTACAGTGCGAGTGAAGTGTCCGAGTATAGTGAAGTGGTCTACGGAGAAGTTACCGGTGAGTGGTTCGTTGTGGGGATCAACGAAAAAGCAGTGCGGTACTTGTGGACGACTTCTGAAGGGACACTGAAGAAACTGTGAGTGAACTGTTAGCTTTGGACTGTAGGTAGTAGGGAATCTAGTAAAGTCAATTAGTAGTTAGTAATTGTAAATAATAGTAGAGAATCTAGGAAAGCCACTTTATAGAGCTAGGAATTGTAATTAAAAGAAAGGAATTTAGTAAAGTCACTTTGCAATTAGTAGTTGTAATTATTGATGCCATCTAAGATTGTAAATATAAATTAGTTTAACTGTAAAAGTAGGCCTAATAGTAAATTGTACTCTTCACAATAGTTAAAGTTAAGGAAATAATCCATTTAATTATAATAAGTTAATTTTATATATTCAATAAATTCAGTAATTGTTTAGTATATCGTGTTGCTTATTTGTAAAACCCACATAGTTATTAATTATTAAAAAATTAGGACGTAAAAATGTCACACTGGTGTCAGAAGTGGGATAGATTTGTTGAGCAACACGTTTAATATTTTTATTTATTGATAGTTATTGTTAAGCTGTTTAGTGAATTCATTTACTGTAATTCTATATTGTTCAGACATAGTTTTGCAAAAGAACGATGGCATCTAGTGGAGTTAAGTTAGTAGACTTAAAAGTGGCTGATTTAAAGCGGGAGTTAGAAGAAAGGGACATAGATCATACTGGAACAAAATCAGTTTTAGTAAGTAAACTTAAGCAGGCAATGCTAGAAGCAGGGGATGATCCAGAAACATTCCTTTTTGAAACTGAAGCTAGTTCACTTAAGTCTATGATTAAAAGAAATGCAGAGGAATTACAAAGTGACTTAAAAGGAAATATCGAGAAATTACAAAGTGACTTAAAAAGAAATGCAGAGGAATTACAAAGTGACTTAAAAGGAAATGTCGAGAAATTACAAAATGACTTAAAAGGAAATGTCGAGAAATTACAAAATGACTTAAAAGGAAATGCAGAGAAATTGCATAGTGACTTAAAAGAAGTGAAAGATGACTTAACCGAAAAGCTAAATAGTAATTGTAAAACCTTGAAGGAAGAGTTAGCTACAGAATTTAATTATAAAATTTGCAAAGTTGAAGACGAATTTAAAAAACAATTAGATGACTGTTCGAAGCAATTAGGTGATAGGATTAGGTTTTTAGAAGAAATGGTTCAGGGGAGGAAGGAGTCAATAACCTGCAACGAACCACCTGGGATCTCAGGAAGTGGACAGCAACCGCCCAGCCTGGAACCTCGGTCCAGTGTGTGTCCACCCGTAAATAACGCAAGTTTGCCAACCTTTGACGGAAAGATGTCCTGGGAAGATTTTATTACTTTGTTTGAGACTGCCGCTGCTGTCTACAATTGGCCATCATCAGCGAAGGCGTCCATGTTGTGCCTTTCACTTCGTGGAGAAGCTCTGAGCGTACTGCAAACCGTTCCACCTGCTGAGCGACAGAATTACGAAGATTTGATTAGACGGTTGGAAATGCGGTTCGGACATAAACACATGGAACTGGTCTACAGATCTCAGCTCAGGAGTCGTCACCAGAAGTCCAATGAGAGTCTTCAAGAATTTGAAGCTGACATCGCACGATTAGTGAGGGGCGCTTATCCCACAGTGGACGAAGCTGTCTACGAGAGCCTATCCATTGAGAGGTTCCTCGATGGGCTGCGGGATGCTGAGACGCAACAGGCTGTAAAGTTGGCCCGGCCTAACACTTTAAACGAGGCCCTGACGCAAGCCTTAGAGTTTGAGGCCGTAAAGCAATCCGTCCGGGGCCAGGCACGTCTGCGAGGAGTCTACGCAGAGGAAGAAGAACCTATGAAGATAGAAGACATCGTAAGAAAAGTGCTTGATGCCCTGAAGGACCGGAAGAAGGAGATTCGCTGTTGGGGGTGTGGAGAGTTAGGCCATCCCCGAAGTAAATGCCCGAGTAAAGCCTCTCGGGGGGCAGAGACAGGAAAACTAAAAAGGGTTGATGGGAAGGGGCAACTGTCAACCCAGCAACTTGAGGCCCCAGCTAAGAGCATCATCGTAGCATCTTTGTCAGGTCAGACCAACAGCCTTTACATAGACGGATTGGTAAACGGGGAGCCCAGAAGCCTTTTGCTGGACACTGGTGCAACGATGACGATACTGAATGAAGATATTTGTCCTTCCTCTATGAAAATAACTCCGACGACCTGGACAGTGAAGACTGCGACTGGGGACTTTGCCAGCGTCCGCGGGGAGACAGTTGCCACCTTCTGCATCGGGGGTGCATGTCTTGAGCATCGCGCTCTTGTAGCTGAAATTGAGGAGGACGTCATACTCGGCATGGACATGATGACGAAACTTGGCTTACAATTAGACCTCAGGAAAGGAGTGACGACCATTGGGGGAGAGGAAGTTGCTCTTCATCGCAGGAATAATTTATCTTCTTGGGTGCGCTTGTTGAAGGACGCCACTCTGCCACCTTGAACTCAGAAGATCGTCAGAGCAGCAATGGATAAGACTATTCCGGAAGGCCAGAACTTAATGTTGGACCCAGTTATAAATGAAGAGGAACTTGGACATGGGGTACTTGTAGCGAAAACACTGTTCAAATCTTCTAAGGAAGTTTTTAAGGAAGTAGTCTGCATAATGAATTTGAATGACCATCCTGTTGCATTGAAACAAGGTAGGCTCCTAGGTAAATGTTCTTCGGTTTCTTCTGTTTCACGAGCTGATAGGAATATCTCTTCAGACCATAAAAACCTTCCAGAAGACATAGCAGAGTTTGTAAGAGATGCATGCAGGGGAATGACATTGGATCAAACGAAGCAAGTCGCTAGGCTAATAACAGAGTATCAAGATGTGTTTGAAACTGCTACGGGGCCAAAAGGTAGGACAACTGTGGTTCAACATAAAATTGATGTTGGAGACGCTAGACCAATCCGTCAAATACCTAGGATTGGCGATCCTAGCCCCTCAAATACCTCTACCCTGGGCGAAGAGAGAAGAGGCAGAGCGAAAAATAAAAGAAATGGAGCAAGATGGAGTGATTGAGCCCTCCAGCAGCCCATGGACTTCGCCGGTAGTACTAGTAAAGAAGAAGGATGGGACTTCCAGGTTCTGCGTGGATTACCGACTACTGAACAATGCTACGAAGAAAGACAGTTATCCCTTGCCCCGGATTGACGACACTCTGGATGCTCTCGGAGGCTGTAAGTTCTTCTCGACCCTGGACCTGAAGAGCGGGTACTGCCAGGTGGAGATAGCTCCAGAGGACAAAGAGAAAACAGCGTTTTCCATAGGGAATGGAAACGGACTTTGGCAGTTCACGGTGATGCCCTTTGGACTTTGCAATGCTCCAGCTACCTTCGAGAGACTCATGGAAAATGTGCTACGGGGACTGACTTGGGAAACTTGTCTAGTGTATCTGGACGACATCATAGTCCTAGGGAAGACGTTTAACGACCATCTTCAGAATCTGGAGAAAGTTTTTAAGAGGCTTCGTTCTTCCAACCTGAAGTTAAACCTAAAAAAATGTAATCTTTTCAAGAATAAGGTTAACTATCTTGGACACATAGTGTCATCCGAAGGAGTGACTGTGGACCCGGAGAAGATTAGCACCGTGAAGGAGTGGCCTGTCCCACGTAGCAAACATGAGGTGAGGAGTTTTCTTGGACTTTGCACCTACTACCGCCGCTTCGTGAAGGGCTATGCTGATATTGCTAAGTGACTAACCAAGCTCACCGAAGAACAGCGTAAGTTTGAGTGGACTCCGGAGGCTAGTGAGGCTTTTGAGACACTTAAAACTTCTCTTTGCAGCGCTCCAATCTTAGGGTTCCCACGGTTTGGAGAGAAATTCATTGTGGACACGGACGCCAGCGATGTGGGTATAGGGGCAGTTCTCTCCCAAGTTCAGGACGACCATGAAGCTGTAATAGCTTACTTCAGCAGAACGCTATCCAAAGCAGAGAGGAATTATTGCGTCACCAGAAGAGAGCTACTTGCAGTCGTGAAGTCATTAGAGCACTTTCACAAGTACCTCTATGGACAGCCTTTCCATTTAAGGACCGACCATTCTGCCCTGACTTGGCTAATGAACTTCAAGAACCTGGAGGGACAGACAGCTCGATGGGTGCAGCGTCTTCAAGAATACAACTTCACCTCTGAACACCGACGAGGGAGAAACCATTCCAATGCCGACGCCCTGTCTCGCCGACCTTGCCCAGAGGGTTGTAAGCACTGCTCCAAGGTAGAAGAAAGGAATCCGTCCGTGGAAGTGCGTTGTGTCTCTTTGGAGCCAGCTAGTGGATGGGAGCCAAAGGAACTCCGGAAAGAACAACTTGAGGATAGTGAGATTGGACCACTGCTGCGGGAGAAGGAATCGGGGGCTCGTCCTAGCTGGGAGGACATTGCAGCTAGGAACCATGTGTATAAGAGCTACTGGGCACAGTGGGACTCAATGAAGGTTAAGAACGGAGTGCTTATAAGAATCTGGGAGGCCCCTAATGGTAGGAAGCAGATTGAACAGATTGTGCTCCCCAGAAATAAAAGAAAAGAAGTGCTGGAGGAGATCCACAATGGAGCATCTGGCGGGCACTTAGGTGTCAACAGAACGGTAGACAAGCTACGTCAGCGGTTCTACTGGTTGAACTTGAGGGCTGATGTAGAGAAGTGGTGCCGCCAATGTGATGTCTGTACTGGAAGCCGAGGGCCACAAACAAGAAGTCGAGGCAGAATGCAACAGTACAACGTTGGGGCACCCTTCGAGAGGATCGCCATCGACATCGCCGGTCCATTTCCCATGTCAGATGCAGGAAATAAATATCTCCTGGGGGCCATGGACTACTTTACGAAATGGCCAGAAGTATACGCCATACCAAATCAAGAAGCCGCAACAGTGGCTGGGTGCTTGGTGAACGAATTCATCTGTCGGTATGGAGTGCCACGTGAGCTGCACAGCGACCAAGGGACGAACTTCGGATCCTTGTTGATGAAGGAGGTGCTTCAGCGTCTCGGAGTGCACAAGACACGGACAACTGCGCTTCATCCGCAATCTGATGGGATGGTCGAGAGATACATAAAGACACTCGTTGGACACCTCAGGAAAGTTGTGTCCACCAATCAGCGGGATTGGGATCGGAAGGTGCCCATTTTCCTCCTGGCGTACAGATCTTCGGTCCACGATACTACGGGTTTCACCCCAGCGAGGATGATCTTCAGAATGGAGCTACGGCTGCCCAGTGACCTCATGTTCAACCTGCCACCTGACGCAAAGCAGCCCGCGACGGACTACGCCTGCGAGCTCGTCGACCACCTACACGACACTCACGAGTTCGCTTGTCAGCACCTAAAAATGGCCAGTGACAAAATGAAAGCTCGCTACGACAGGCAAGCCAATTCAACTGGATTCCAGGTGAACGACCTGGTGTGGCTCTACAGTCCCCTCCGGAAAAAGGGGAGATGCCCGAAATTTCAACAGGATTGGCAAGGACCTTATCGGGTAGTGACACGAATCAACGATGTGGTCTACAGGATTCAAAGACACCCAAGAGGCAAGATGCTTGTGGTCCACCTTGATCGCCTAGCACCGTACCATGGAGCGGAAGCTGATGGTACGCCCCTTACCTCAACAATGGACTTCTAGACTGTTCTAGGTTGACGAGCCAGCTCTGTCATGGAACTTCGGGCGCAGGGGAATTCAAGAAGCTTCTAGATGGAGACCTGCAGGTGATATATACGGCCCGGATACCAGCGCTAGTCAGTCAGTGAGTCTAGAGCCTACAGCCCGGGTGTTTGCAGCGACAGTGAGCGAGTTCTACAGTGCGAGTGAAGTGTCCGAGTATAGTGAAGTGGTCTACGGAGAAGTTACCGGTGAGTGGTTCGTTGTGGGGATCAACGAAGGAGCAGTGCGGTACTTGTGGACGACTTCTGAAGGGACACTGAAGAAACTGTGAGTGAACTGTTAGCTTTGGACTGTAGGTAGTAGGGAATCTAGTAAAGTCAATTAGTAGTTAGTAATTGTAAATAATAGTAGAGAATCTAGGAAAGCCACTTTATAGAGCTAGGAATTGTAATTAAAAGAAAGGAATTTAGTAAAGTCACTTTGCAATTAGTAGTTGTAATTATTGATGCCATCTAAGATTGTAAATATAAATTAGTTTAACTGTAAAAGTAGGCCTAATAGTAAATTGTACTCTTCACAATAGTTAAAGTTAGGAAATAATCCATTTAATTATAATAAGTTAATTTTATATATTCAATAAATTCAGTAATTGTTTAGTATATCGTGTTGCTTATTTGTAAAACCCACATAGTGATTAATTATTAAAAAATTAGGACGTAAAAACGTCACAGTATCATCATTTGTGTGGCTTATAAATTTATATCTAAAATACCTACTACACAAATTGTATCTACGTCAAAAAAATTAGCAATATATATATATATATATATATATATATATGCTAAGTCTATGTGTTAACTATAAATACTCATACTCTTATAACATTAATGATCCTCAAATGTATCATATATGTCTAACTTATATGTAAGCATAAACAAAAACATTTTAAAAGATTTACTAAAAAATAGTTTTAAAATATTAAAATGTTCTAAACTGGGCCTAAACTAATTAAGATTCCACCCGTAAATGTTTTACTAAAACATCAGACAAATAGAGTAACAGATTATAAATTCATATAAAACAATAATAATAACCAATTGATAAAAACATATAAAATATAACAATAGAATCAAGAACTCTTTATTGCAATAAAACATCTACATGCATAGCAAAATAAATAATATTGTCAGTAGCAGCTGCCATTCGCACAGCTGGCCTGTACCACATAAATATTGCGAAAGTATTGGACATTATGTGAACTATTGCAACCAAAATAGATTAAATTCTTGTTGTAAATATTGTTCTGAATATAACTATATTGATTTCATCCCAATATATTAAAAATCCACCACGTAAACGATAAAAATGTAAAGAGCGTATGTTGAGCGTCAACACTTCGTGAGCCTATATATAGGCTCTTGGCGTTTGACCACCCAACTTTCTAGGGCCTATTTATAAGCCCTTGGCGGTAAAATTTATATCTAAAATACTACACAAATTGTATCTACGTCAAAATTAGCAATATATATATATATGCTAAGCCTATGTGTTCACTATTAATACTCATACTCTTATAACATTAATGATCCAATGTGACAAACTTTATGTTAAAGATTATAGAATTAAGGCTGTCCGCTTATTTGGGTCACATGAACTATCTTATCTTGAAACAATAATAAATCAACAACCGAAAAATTATCATTATTTCAGTATATGCTGACTATTAACAGTGTATAGTTATAATAATGTTATACTGAACTATAGCTAACCCACCCATACACTTACGGTGGTAATGACCCACCGGCCCACCCATACACTTACAGTGGTATTGACTGTACCCGGAATCCTATTGTACAATCCTATTGTACTTGTATGGGTGGGCGGGTGGGTTAATGCCATTGTACGTGTATGGATGTACATGGTCCATGTAATGCCAGTCATATATTGAGCATGTCATACATGGACGGAGATATAGTTTCTTGGATTACGTAATTATTAATCGAATCTCAGAGGACAACGTTCATTTAAAAATCCACTACCCAGCTGTTCGGTTCGTGTTTATCATTATAATGAGATATAATGAACACTGTATGATTATCAAAGATCAAATCTAGTGAACCATGAGTTGATGTTATGAGTTTTTTTAAGTCGTCATGAATTAGATTCAAAACAGTAGTACTGACCCACCCGCCCTCCCATTCACGTACAGTGGTACTGGCCCACCTGCCCGCCCATACACGTACAGTGGTACTGGCCCACCCTCCCTCTCATACAGGTACGGTGGCATTAACCCACCCACCCACCCATACACGTACGGTGATATTGACCCACCCACCCACCCATACACGTACAGTGATATTGACCCACCCATCCATACACGTGCAGTGATATTGACCCACCTGCCCACCCATACACGTACAGTGGTATTGACCCACCCACCCACCCATACACGTACAGTGGTATTGACCCACCCGCCCACCCATACACGTACAGTAGTATTGACCCACCCGCCTGATTATCAAAGCCATACAGCAAAATCAAATAAATAACAATGCCATTTACATAAATATTATAAAGTAACGGACCAAGAATAAACTCCTGAGGATTCCAGAAATTTGTTTCTGTATTTTGGATCTGTAAATTTTCTTTTCTGTGGCATAGTTGGCGATTTCGAGAAACTGGTCTCGATTCTGGATGTAGTCTATATATAAACATTGTCGCCTAAAGATAAGCATTGAGTGCCTGAAGATGAGGCCCAGTACCTGGATGGCTGTATTGCTTATGTTGTGGACATGAACATCCCAACTAAGTGATGGGCAAGGTAAAAATCACTACCAAGTCTCAAGGTAACTGTTCTATATAAAGTAGTCAAACAGGATGTAATGAGTCTTCTGCGTATGACACTTATCTATATTAAGAGCCATGCTATTCTTCACACTACATTCATTCACTGAGTTCAAGTTTTGGTTATTGGTCTCTAGCGTTTTAGGTCATTAGATAAGAGTAAAGTTCTTCACTTGAGGCCCTATAGGTTAAAGGGGATTGGTCCCATATGGAAACCCTGATGACTCCAAAGATGACCAAAAATATTTGAGAGATAGCAAAACAGAGACACATATGGAGTTATTCTGCCATGAAGGGGAAGCTGGAAAACCATTGGAGCATTGGTTGAGAAAATCCATGCGCCTCAAGCTTGCACTAAAGTTGGAACCTTTGCTCTCTCAGCAAATGAATCCATAATGTGAGTTTGGAGGACGTACT
Organism: Stictocephala bisonia; assembly: GCA_035578905.1. NCBI lineage: Eukaryota > Metazoa > Arthropoda > Insecta > Hemiptera > Membracidae > Stictocephala > Stictocephala bisonia. Next base: position 24,475 of record JAQJVL010002321.1, on the reverse strand, counting down.
GTATTGAACATAATTTTTCAAGGCAGATCTTCGATTCCTGAAAACAATTAGGTGGTAAAATACATTTGAAATCCAAACAAATCTGTGTAAATCTGCAGTTTCTACCAACCTTGTGAAATAAGAAAACTTTCCCAGAAATGCCAAGAATTAGCTATATTCTCTTTTCTATAGACCAAGAGATGCTTTTTATTCTGCGAAAATAATGTTTTTTCTGGAGAAAATCTGAAAAATCAATTTTAATAATACTAGTATTTTCGGAATTTTGTTTAATGGTTTTAAAATTATTTTTTCAAACATGCTTTAGTTTGATATATTTTTTTACACAGAGTATAAATTTGAAAACTACTAAGGTCTATTATATTATCTTGTCAATTATTTCTCATGATTTAACCGAAAAACCACTTACGCGTCAAATTGCAAGTGGTTGCAATATGTACAATAATACAAGCAACTACTAACCACAAAAAATGAAAGCCCAGCAGCCTTTCACATGCATCAGAATTTAATACAAATCTTGAATTTTTGTGAAGAATATATTTAGTTTGGATAAGTTAAGTTTGTGAGAAGTACATATATTTATGGGTCAAAATAATGATTTTAGAACAAACCCAATTACATATTGGTTACATGTTCAGTGTAAAAAATATGTCAAATGTAAAAAAACTTAGAAATCAAGTTTTCTTCACAAAGAAAAACGTTGTGATTTTATTATGTGACAAGAAATTATATTACTGCTCAAATCTGGTATATGACCTGCATGTTTATGATTAATCTGTAAAAGTTTCTTTTATAGATGTTTTATTTATTTATTATGCATTTAAGATTCTTAAATTAATTTCCTATGGTAACTTAGTTTAGCTTTTTTTGTAATTTGTTTATTTAATTATAGGGTCTATAAGTAAAAATATTATCACTGAAACTGAAATTTAATGTATCCGTATTTATTTATATATTCATGTATTCACATTCAGTTGTAAAATTTTCCTTCATAAAAATTAATCTTGTGTCTTTTCTCTGCAAAATAATAAGTTATTGAACATAAGCTCAAGAACTAATCATAAGAAATGTAATTGCTGCAAGTAATGGGTATTAAATCCTGTCAAGTTAATAAACAATTGCATGTTAAACTGTATAGATAGTATGACCATTGACTATAGAAACAAATAGACGACTGCTCGAGCCAATGCATTTGCTGTAGATGCACACATGTGTTGATATCTAATGGTGATTTGTTTCAACTAAGTGATCGGACCATTATCCGGCTTACTATGAGCTTAGCTATTAGTCATTTCAGCGTGTGCTGGACAAAGAGAGGGAGACCACTTGCGCTACCTGTGAATCACCATTAGAACTACTAATTTCACCAAACAGAAAACCCAGCTGTACGGGAGTCATAAGAGTGAGCAGTCATCTTGTTTCTTTAGTCAGTGGTATGATCTTATACAATATATACAAGATGCATATATGTAGCATTACTGATCATTACACTTGTTCCCTCTGTATTGATGTTTGGCACTGTTAAGGTGGAGTATTCCTACCCACCCCTGGTGTCTGGTGGGGAGGGGTGTGAAGGAGAGTGTCCTCCAGGATGGAAATATCTGCCCACGCTTGCACTACCTGACGGCTCCCACAATTTTGATGAAGACACTGTCTTCTTCCATCTGCCTAGTCTTACGGATCCCAATCAGACTGTTTTCGGTATATCTTGTTTCCGCCAGATACCAGTTGAGGTTAGTAACACTGGCCATTTATTAAATTACTGTTGAAAATTAATTTTATAAAGATTTATAACTATATATAGTGTCAATGAATATCTTAACCCTCTCCAAGGTTCAATGTCAATAAAAACGTTGAGTGGCTTGTCTGATGTTCTGATGTTATTACAGTTGGCTCAGTTTAAAGTTGAGTGTGACCTTGAGTAGAGGCCAATACAAGTGAGACGGGGAGGGGGGGTACTTTTCATCAAGGCTACTCTGATCAGCTGATTGAAAAAGAGAAAATATTAGTTACCAGCGTAATAGAAATGTGCCGGTAATTATATTTTATTAATTTTATTTGTAGACAGTACCTGTCTTTCTAATTCATTGCAAATAACTATTACTGTTTCTGAATAATTGTGTTTGGCAAATTATTTTTCAGCCCTAGAAGACATTCCTAATAAATATTTTAGCAAAATTTAAATAGTATTATTTTTATATGTAAGTTATCTTATTTATTTGAATAATATCAATCACAAAAACAAATAGCATTTTGTACTGACATTAAAAAAATATAAATGGTAAATATTATTTTTTGTAACAGAGTGTTCATAACATAATATTATTAAGTAATAAATTAAACTTAAATGTTTGTTTAGGGATGTGTAAAATATTTATTAGTCTTTGGATGCAAAAATAAAATAATTCTAATTCATGAGAACGGTTTCAACGGTCGAGTTCGCGAGCAGGGTTAGACTGGGCCATCTGTACACATGTCTATTTATTGCATTCTTGTACATTTTTTTGCTCCATTAATGACAAACTCAATCAGTTAGATTCAGAAATAAATATTTTCCATGTTGAAATGCTCTTTTACATATTGAAATTAATATTTTATTGTGATACAGGAACCAATAAAAACCTTTCTTCATCTGGCGACTTCTGTTTCTGAGTAGCTTAGGGGCGTTATGACAGTATGATGTTTAGTTAGATGTTAAGTATGTTTTCTAAGTTAGATGTTTATTTTTTGACACCCTCTGCATGATGTATTATTGTAACTACCTTCTCAAGACTTAAATTACTTTCAAAAAGTAAGTGGTCTCCGATTGTTATCATCTGTTACACCTAATATGAGAGCAATCATTATCATCTGATAGTTAAGGGAACCCCAATTACATGTTCTAGTAATTGAATACAAAACTTAAATGGAAGCTTTGAATGGCTTCACTAGTATCTTGTTTATTTATTTATTTTATTTATTCATAAGACGCCGATCGTCAAGATATGGGCGAATATGGATTTCGAATGAGTGTGATGAGTGTTGATGAGGAATGTAGTCATTGTTACAAACTAAGGCCGACTATTCCTTAGAAAGTGTCATTAATTAATAGCCCAATGACAAATGTATTATGACTCTGATTGGGATCGAACTGACAACCTTTAGCACATGAAGCTGAGATTGAACCAACTACGCTACCGACCAATTTATGCCTTCAAAATTGCTCGCTCAAAAATTATTTTTTACTTAGAAAAAATAAACTAAGAACATCAGTGCAAGTAATATTTTCATCATCTGACAGTTGAAATGAATTGTCATTGTCGTCAACCTTCTCACCTAAAGTGTAGATCAAAGCATCAATTTGTTTTCTTGGCATACTGATGATTTAGTACCAATGCCACCATGTTGCATTTATTAGAAAGATATATTTAAAGTCAACTAGCTGAAAATCAGACCAATACAACGTGGTTCTGATTCCATGTTAAGCTGTAAGTTAGGTCCCTTAGTTGCCCTGGCTATTGTGCCATTAATAAATGACTCTTTCTAAGGAACAGTCTACCTCTGTCAGTAACAATGACTACATTCATTCATCTAGCCTCATCTGATTTACTGTAATAACATGATGTTTCTTAGCAGTAATCCTCATTAATACATAAAAACATGTGTTTCTGATCATATAACAATAAATAGTTTTTGGCTAAGGTCTTAAACCCTTTGTATGCAGTAAACGGATATATACCCACTCAGCCTCTACATTGCCTCAAACGTGGTTAACGAATATATCCCAAATCAAATATTTCTGTCCATAGTGTAAAGGATAGTTCCAAAATCGTCCGCTTGAGTGCAGCATTAACTTATACATGACTTTAGCTTACTCCCTCAGCCTATCAAAAACGTAAATCGTCTATGAATTAAATGGGGCAGGGCAGCCAATCAGTGCGTGTATGGGCACGGCACCATCTCCTGCCTTTGCACACGCATAAAATGGAAATATACTCAGTCTGTCGCCACCACCCAAGCACATTGTTTTCATCACTTATCGTACTTTTTCTTTGTTTTCTAGTTTTAAGTTATTTTGTTGTAGTTATTATTGTATCATAAATGACAGGTACTGTTTAATGGTTTCAACTAAAATGTTAAAAAATTTTTATATTTTTACTTTTCATTATCATTGTACATCTACAATAAAATTGTGTCAAAAGTTATAATTTTTAACTTTAAACATAAATCTAATTATGTTCCTTTATAATACTAAAACTTTAAAAAAAATTACTTCACATTTCATTAATATCAATTTTTGTACGTAGTTAAGCGTTACTTTAAAATAGGGAAAATAATTTCCATGTGCGAAGGCTGAGGGTGATCTGTGGCGGGGTCACACTCAGCAAGTCCACATGAGCCCGATGATAGTGCTGTGTCATGACGAGGAAGTGCCGCCATCAAATAAGCACTGCCCGCACTGCCTTGTACGATAGGGTTTGGGTACCCGAAGGCTAGGAGAAGGTCACTCTGATGTAACACCGAGGCCAGGCCAACGTCTTGAAGCTGCAGTGAAAGCAATTGGCCTAGGAGAAGAAGACTCTGATCACAAACTCCTGGCCCTCCAGGTTGGGGGTTGGGCGCTGGGCTGACAACCCGCCTCATAAAAAATCACAATGTTACGAAACACCAACAAAAAATAGCCTCGGAAATTGGACAGGAAAAACGGATTAAGACCCGGCTTAGTTTAAAACAGTTACGAATTGGCACTTGGAATGTAAGAACATTAGCAACACCTGGAACTAGTGACATATTAGCAGAAGAACTGGATAAATACAAAATGGACATCGTAGCACTACAGGAGACCCGATGGCCCTTGGCAGGGAGGATAAACACAAAGAAGTACCTGATCTACTATAGTGGCTGTGAAGAAAATAGGTTTTATGGAGGAGTAGGTTTTGCAATAAAGAAAAAAATAGCTGAAGCCGTGATACATTTTGAACGATTAAACAATAGAATGTGCAATATTAGAATAAGAGGAAAATTTAATAACTTATCTTTAGTTAGTATCTATGCTCCAACGGAAGAAGCAGATGAAGACGAAAAAGATGATTTCTATGATCTACTAGACGAGTTGGTGGGGAAGTTACCAAATTTTGATACCAAAGTTATATTAGGAGATGCAAATGCTAAGATAGGGAGAGAGGAGATCTGGAGCCCAGCGATTGGAAAAGAAAGCCTTCACCAAAACTCCAATGATAATGGAACAAGATTAGCAAGCTTCGCCCTGGCTAATAACTACAAAATATCAAGCACGATGTTTCCAAGAAAGGACATACATAAGTACACTTGGACATCACCAAATGGAGTTACCAAAAACCAAATTGATCATGTGCTAGTTGACCAAAGACATAAAAGCAGCATAACGAACGTTAAGAGTGTTAGGGGGGCAGAATGTGGAACTGACCACTCATTAGTTGTAGTGAAGATGACACAAAGAATAGCTACTCAGAGACGAAAAGAGGAAAGACAAGAAAGACTTATAGACACAGAGAGGCTCAAATGCCACAGTATAGTTGAAAATTTTAAACTTAAACTTGAAAACAGATTCAAACTTCTAGAAGAGGTGGACGAAAATGATAATATAAACAATAACTGGAACAACTTCAAGGAAGCAGTTTTAGACTCGGCAGAAGAAGTATGTGGCAGAAAGAAGAAGAAAAAGAACAAAAAGCCATGGTTTGACCATGAATGTGAGCAAATGGTTGAAGAAAGAATTGTTAGGAAAAAGACCTGGATGAATAGTAACAGCATAGAACACAGAGAGAGTTACAACAAGTCAAATAGGGATACCAATAGGTTATTGAAGAGGAAAAAACAGCTATATATAAATTGTTTAGTATTCTTAAGTTAGCATTAGTATATATATATATATATATATATATATATATCTATTATTTTTAATTGTCTTCAATGTATGTTATATTCTCTGTATGTTGGTACTACTTGGACAATATGGCATGGAGGTTAGAAGGTTTCCCCCTCTCTCTTATTGTAAAAACCGCGAAAAACCCCCTCTTCCCTTGCCGCTAAAGACAGTCAGTCAGTGCTTCCCAAACGCTCGACCCATGCACGTGCTATTGTGATGTGCGTAGTGTGCCAAATAGTGTGTGTGTGACTATCCTTGTTTCTTCGGAATCACTCCTACCAGAACTTCTCTCTTCTCATCGTGCTCGCCCCGGGGTCATCACACAGCGGTGGAATACCCAACCGACAACCAGCCAAGTGGGTTATATTTTCACCTTACATCAGCTCAAGGTACTGTCTGCTTTCTATCTCTATATATATATTTACCGTCTTATCTCTTCCCCTCACCGTCTTAATCGGTATATATTAAGTGGTCCTTCGCCCCCTATGTATTTGTTGTGTAATCTATAATTAATGTGATAAAGTCTCATTCTCTCACGGTCCCTAAACATGGTCCTTACGAGCCGCATGAATTGACACCGTTCTGTGGACAAAACAGTTCAAATCGATCTCACAACCTCTCAACAATCTTTTAAAAAACTCTCTCATAAAGGTTTATGTGTGAACTTTGCCTCAATAACTCTCAAACTCGATATTTGTCTATATTTGTTAATTGCCCGCGAATTTGGCTGCACGTGGTGTTTCCCATTGTGATATTTCCCGCGTGTTCACCTCCCCACCATTCTAGCCTTCACTGCCAGTGCCATTACGATCAAGGCTGCACTAGGCAGCACAGCTGACATCTGTCAAACGACAACTGTCACTTCCCATTGTTATTGTTTATGTGAATTATTTACATTTGATTGTTTGATGTTTAACTCAGCTAGCTTAGACTTTCTATGATTATTTAAGAATGTTATAATGTATTTTATTGTGTTTAAATTGATTTCTTTATTTTAACGAAAGTTAACGTAAAAACTTGTACCTTTTGCGACACTTGTTTATATATTAGGTTTTTTGGATTCTCTTGTTTTCAAATATTATTAAACATATTAAAATAATTATATGAAATACTTAACACTGTATCTCACTGTAATAAAAAGGAGTTTTTGTTTATTTTAACAAAATTTAGCTGAAACAAAACTTGTATTTTGTTTGAAATATTTTGTTTTACATATGACATAGGGCCCTTCAATAAGCTGTGTTTTGTATAGTTATAGATTTACTGCTCTCTCCCTCTGGTTGTATACATTGTTAACACTCAAAGCTAACAAGTTAATAATACTGTAGATATTTTTCTTATATTAGGATTTAAATTAAAACTTATTGTTTTACACCCGTCATTTTTTGGCAGTAGGTTAATTTTGTTTTGTGCCATTACAATTGACACCTCTTGTCGTAATAGTTCATTATTTTGACACCTCAAGTCTCCTGACTCAAGTGATTGTAAATTGCTACATGACCAGTGTAATTTATTTTTATTGTTGTATTGTAGTCTCTGTAATCACAGTCAACTTGTCCTCAGGTGAATATATTTAAATTATTATTTACACATCACGTCTCCCGACGCCATTGTCTTTTGTTGTTGCATAAAAATATTTTATTGTATTTTTTTTATTCTTAATTTTAGGTTTTGCACTGTGTTTACATATGATACCATAGGCCTACTCTATGTTCGTTGGCTATATGACCTCTACACCTCAGTGACCTCAAGAATATTTGGTGGACTTCTCTCACTCTGTGGATTGTAATTTGTCTTTTATTGATTTAAAGTAACTCAGTGTTTTACATCTCTGAAGATGGCTCCCAAAGTTGGAGAATTTACCTCTGCTATCTACACCCGGTCCACGTTATTGACCAAAACTCGGTTTGCTAAACTGAAGACCGCTGTTGATGAGCTAGCCCAGACTGACAAGCCGCTTACTCCCGTCCAACTAAAGCAACTTGCTGCCTATGCCAATGAAATCAGGAAAAAAAAGGCTGAGTTTGAAAACCACCTCCAAAGGGCTTTGTTTATCGAAAATGATCCTATCCCTGATGATACTTTGTCACGTGATCAGGATGACATAGAGTCTTTGTTCTCTTTCATCTCCGCAACCATTGAAGTATTATTACCTCCCGAAGTGCCTAACACACCCTCTGCTCTTAGTGATGCTTCAGCCGCCTCTCAACCCCCTGTTTCTCATGTCCGCCTGCCCCAACTCGATTTGCAGAAATTTTCTGGTGATCCCCTCACGTGGACCAGTTTCATCAATTTATTTGACACTACAATACACAGAAACGCTTCCCTTTCGAGCGTGATGAAATTCCAATACCTTCTAAGCGTGCTAAGTAACGAGCCGCTTAATCTGGTAAAAAGCCTAAATCTCACAGCGGCCAACTACCTGGTAGCATATAACCTACTGAGAGAACGTTACCACAACTCGAGAAGACTGCAATCTCTCCACCTCAACCAGCTGTTGGATTTACCCAACATAACCGCCACCTCTCTCAAGGGATTGCGCTCATTTATGAATCTCTTTACGGAACATTCCCAAGCTTTAAATGCCTTGGAATGCAACGTCACCGATGACAATCCACTTTTATCTGCACTCCTGTTGCGCAAGATGGATAATGATCTGCGCAAAAAACTTGAAGGGTTTCGCACCTATTCCGATGAAGAAGCCTCTTCACGCTCGTTACCTGGCGTAACAGATATTATCAAATTTCTGAATTTGGAATGTTCGCAAACGGAGGATGCTAACCTTCACAGCACCTCTCACTCAAAGCCCGCGCACTCAAACCTCAAGGCCTTCGCGCCTAAAAAGGTGCCCTTCCGCGCTAGTGATGTCAGTATGGTCACTGCACATTCTAACCCCTCTCAACCTCCCTTTGCCGCTTCTCAAGGCAAGCCTACCATGGCATTATGTTTTGCTTGTAACTCAAGCGGACATAAAATTTACGCTTGTGCAGCTTTCCGTGAAAAATCTCCTCATGATCGTCAGCGCATGGTAAAAGACCATAGGCGTTGTATTTCCTGTTTGGGAAACCATGACATAAAGGAATGCCGCTCTCAAGGCACCTGTCAAACTTGTAATAAGAGGCATCACACTTTATTACATTTTCCCACTTCTCAGGGCAAACATGCTAATTATAGCGCCCCTCCTCAAAGCAATAAGCCTCCTCAACTCGCCGCTCCAATTAAGGAGATAGCCACTCATGAAGCAACACCTCACACCTCGGTGACAATGACTGCTCAGGGTCACACCAACTCGCGTATTTGGCACTCTACCGTTTTATTAGGCACAGCCTTAATAAAACTCACCTCTTCTCATGGTACAACTCATGTGTTCCGAGCTCTGATCGACTGCGGTTCAATGACGGATTTGATCACAGAACGAGCCGTACAGCTTTTAGGCGCACGTCGGTTTAAATCCGAAGTTCAACTCACAGGGCTTGGTAACCACATTACCAAAAATAAAGGTCAAACTCTTCTCAACATTGAGACACTCTCCGGCCAGTCCATCGCTTCACAACACCCCATGCTGATCCTGGATCACCTGACCACGGATCTCCCTCGAGTTCCCATCGCCCCGGAGGTCTTTCGTCTCACCAGGGGGTACGTCCTCGCCGACCCTACCTTCCACCTGCCAGGCAGTGTTGATGTCGTCCTGGGTGGTGCCTTATTCCCAAGACTACTCACTCATGAGAGTCATGAACTCGGACCCGGCCTACCTCACCTCTTCGGAACTCACTTTGGATATGTTGTCATGGGCTCCGCACCTTGTGACGCCTCTGCTTATCCCGCTTCACACCTCGTGACGCTTCATTCGGCATGTGACTCAGCGGACCTTCACTCCTCATTACAACGCTTCTGGACACAGGAAGAACTCCCTAACTCTACTCGGAAGTCTCAAGAAGAAGAAGCTTGTGATCAACACTTCGCAGCCACTCACAGCCGGACTGAAGACGGAAGATATGTTGTCCAACTGCCATTCAAGTCTGACCACCCTCCTATTGGTCACTCACGTGAAATAGCCACGAAGCGACTGTCTTCCCTGGAAAGGAAATTCCAGCTCCAACCTCAACTACGTGATCTCTATGTACAATACATGAGAGATGGCGAAGCCGCTGGCCACATGACTAAAGTTCATGACTTTGAAGAAAATCTCCCTCACAACTTTCTACCACACCATGGTATACTTAAGACCAAAGGTGACACCTCAAAACTGCGAGTTGTCTACGATGCCAGCTGCAAAACGAGCAGTGGCCACTCCCTCAATGACACTCTATTAGTAGGACCCAAATTGCAAACCAACATCAGCGACGTTTTGCTGAAATTCCGGACACACAACATTGTGTTCACGTGCGATATTCGTCAGATGTATCTGCAAATTTTAGTTCAACCTTCGGATCAGCTGTTTCAGCTAGTTTTATGGCGGGAACAGCCCTCAGACCCTCTCTCTATTTTCAAGCTGACCCGAGTCACTTTCGGAGTCAATTGCTCGCCTTTTTTGGCCATTCGGACCTTGCATCAACTGGCTAAGGACGAAGGCCGCCCCTTCCCTGAGGCCGCCCAGGTTCTGGCCACCGATACCTATATTGACGACATAGTGTCGGGAGCAGACACCTTGGACGAAGCCAAGAAGCTTCAAGAGGATCTCATCAAGCTTTTGAAACTTGGACATTTTGAGCTCCGAAAATGGACCTCCAACTCCCCCGAACTGCTTCAGGCACTGCCCGAGGATCATCGGGACACCCCTGTCTTCTTGGAAAACCACAATGAACCTCACCTCACCATCCTGGGTCTTCGCTGGTCACCGGAGACGGATGCCTTCACTTATGACTTGAATGTCCCCCCATCTCTCCCTACGAAACGGCACGTGCTCAGCACCATTGCCAGAATCTACGACCCTTGTGGTCACCTCGCACCTTGCATCATGCTAGCAAAATGCTACATGCAATTACTCTGGACTCAAGGTTTGCAGTGGGACGAACCCCTGACTCCTGATCTCCAAGCGAAGTAGACCACCTTCGTGTCCACTCTCTCCTCTCTCTCTTCGGTCTCCATACCCCGGGCTCTCCGGCTCTCTGCCGCTCTCAGTATCGAAGTACATGGTTTCTGCGACGCCTCCGAAGCTGGGTTTGCCGCCGTCCTATATCTCCGCTGCCAGCTCGCCAACGATGAAATTCTAGTACGTCAAGTCTTCGCCAAGACGTGTGTAGCGCCACTTAAGCGAGTGACCCTTCCTCGTCTTGAGTTGTGTGCTGCTCATCTCCTAGCACAGCTGACGGCCCACTGCTGTACTATTTTTGAAGAACATCTCTCCCTCCAAAAATGTTTTCTCTGGTGCGACTCAACGGTAGCTCTGAGCTGGCTGCAGACTCCCTCGTATAGGCTAAAAATCTATGTGGCAAATCGTGTCGCTCAGACTCAAGAACTCATACCTCCTTCAAGCTGGCGTTATATTCCCAGCAAGGAAAACCCAGCAGATTGTGCCTCGCGAGGAATCCTCGCCTCGGAACTGGTGGAACACCCTCTCTGGTGGACTGGACCACCATGGCTCTCCATGCCACCTTCTCATTGGCCTGACGCCACTCTTCAACCCGATACTGACACGGATATCTCAGCCTCAGAAGAGATGAAGACCACTCCCTTGGTTGTCCTCACCTCCGCTCACCAAGCTGAATGGGATCTCCTGTCCGCCTATTCCTCATGGAATAAACTCGTGCGCATCGTAGCACTCTTGCTGCGCTTCATTGGCAATTGTCGTAAATCGGCCCACCACGGTCCTCTCTCTCCCTCCGAGCTCAACATAGCTCGACTCAAGATTTTTAAACTCGTCCAGGATTCGTCGTTTGCTGAGGACATCTCTTCTCTTCAACGTCAGCGGGACTGCACTACCAGACTCCAACGCCTAAAGCCTTTTCTCGACGCTGATGGACTTCTGCGCGTAGGCGGCCGACTTAGCCGCACCTCACTCTCCTCTGACGTCCGTCACCCTGTGCTTTTGCCCAAAAAACACCATATTGTGGACCGGCTCGTGGATCATTGCCACACTACTCACCTTCACTCTGGACCTCAGCTCACACAAGCTCTCCTCTCTCAGTCTGTTTGGATTTTATGTGCCCGAAGTGTGATTCGTTCACGAATTTTTAAATGTGTGACCTGTTTTAAAAACAAACCTCGCAACGTAACACCCCTGATGGGTGACCTACCCCCCTCCAGAGTGACCCCTGCTCGACCATTTTCGTCTACCGGCATGGACTACTGTGGACCCTTTATGAACAAGATGTTGACCCTTCGCTCTATCAAGCACGTAAAAGTGTATTTGTGTATTTTTGTTTGCATGGTGACCAAGGCCGTACACCTCGAAGTTGTTACGGACCTCACTACAGACGGTTTCATAGCCGCCCTAACCCGTTTTGTTTCTCGCCGCGGTCTGTGTACAGATCTCTACAGCGACTGTGGTACAAACTTCATCGGTGCCGATGCCACGCTTCGCCGCCTCATCGACACTCAAGTCAACTCTACCTCTGCTCAAGAAGTGATACATCGCTTCACCGCCCCTCGTGGAATCAGCTTCCATTTTAACCCCCCCGCTGCTCCCCATCACGGTGGATTATGGGAAAGTGCAGTGAAGTCGGCAAAATACCATTTAAAACGTGTGATGGGAGACACCATTTTAACCCTTCCCGAGTTTATAACTCTGTCAACTCAAGTGGAGGCGATGCTTAACTCTAGGCCTCTCACGCCTCTCTCAAGCGATCCCTCTGATCTGACCGCTTTGACTCCCGGTCATTTTTTGATCGGCACCACCCTGGCAGCTGTCCCTGAACGCAACGTCAGTGAAGTGCCCCTCAACCGCCTGAAACATTGGCAACTGACACAATCTTTGCACCAGCGGATTTGGCAACGTTGGAGCCTGGAATATATCCACATGCTACAACAGCGCTCAAAATGGACCAGCTCCAAGAATAACATCGAGATTGGTGACCTCGTGCTTGTGCACGCCCCCTCTGCACCCCTCACTTGGCCTCTTGCTCGAGTGACGGCTACTCACCCTGGCAAGGACGGCATCGTCCGTGTCGTGGACCTCAAGACGGCCACCGGACATCTCACGCGTCCAGTCGTCAAGATCTTCCCTCTGCCCCTGAAATAAGTGACTGAGTGTCCGCCCCCATGTACTATATTTTTTTCTCTTGTGTGTTCAATGTTTTGTTGAAGCCTGCAATGCTTCAAGGGGGCCGGAATGTTTAGTATTCTTAAGTTAGCATTAGTATATATATATATATATATATATATATATATATATATATATATATATATATATATATATATATATATATATCTATTATTTTTAATTGTCTTCAATGTATGTTATATTCTCTGTATGTTGGTACTACTTGGACAATATGGCATGGAGGTTAGAAGGTTTCCCCCTCTCTCTTATTGTAAAAACCGCGAAAAGCCCCCTCTTCCCTTGCCGCTAAAGACAGTCAGTCAGTGCTTCCCAAACGCTCGACCCATGCACGTGCTATTGTGATGTGCGTAGTGTGCCAAATAGTGTGTGTGTGACTATCCTTGTTTCTTCGGAATCACTCCTACCAGAACTTCTCTCTTCTCATCGTGCTCGCCCCGGGGTCATCACACAGCGGTGGAATACCCAACCGACAACCAGCCAAGTGGGTTATATTTTCACCTTACATCAGCTCAAGGTACTGTCTGCTTTCTATCTCTATATATATATTTACCGTCTTATCTCTTCCCCTCACCGTCTTAATCGGTATATATTAAGTGGTCCTTCGCCCCCTATGTATTTGTTGTGTAATCTATAATTAATGTGATAAAGTCTCATTCTCTCACGGTCCCTAAACATAAATAGCTTGCTGGATAAAGCCGAAGAAGATAACACAACAAACAACTCAAGAGACTTCTTTAGAAAAGTAAGATTTTTCAAAAAAGGATTCACCCCCCGCTCTTACGGAGTTAAGAGTAAAGATGGCACATTAATTATGGAAAGCCAAAAAGTCCTTGAAAGGTGGAAAGAATATTTCAGTGATCTACTTAATGTCAACAGAGGAGATGAAACAACAAAACAAGACAATGAATGTAGCTATTACCATGTACAACCAAACCTGGAACCACCAACCAAACAAGAAGTGGAAAACGCAGTAAAGACACTGAAAAATAACAAGGCTCCAGGAAAAGATGAAATTACAGCAGAATTACTAAAAAAAGGAGGAAATGTAGTAATTGAGAAACTGTGGAAGTTAATACTTAAAATATGGGAAAAGGAAGAAATGCCAACTGAGTGGCAAGAGGCAGTAGTTGTACCCATACATAAAAAGGGAGAAAAAGAAGAGTGTGGAAACTATAGAGGCATCTCATTGCTAAGTATCCCCTATAAAGTCCTGACTAAAATTATTCTAAATCGACTTGAATGCTACTCAAACGAAATAATTAAAGAACACCAGGCAGGCTTCATCAAAGGTAGGTCCACTACAGACCAGATATTTTTACTGAAAGAAATTGTAGCCAAGTACTGGGAATATAACAAAGAATTTTATGCCATCTTCATTGACTTCCAAAAAGCTTACGACAGCATTGACAGAGAAAGATTATGGGTACAGTTAGAAAAATTTGGGGTCCCCAGAAAACTGATAAACCTGTCTAAAATGAGTGTTACCGAGTCAAGATGCTCCGTGAGAATAAATGGACAAAACAGCGAAACCTTCAAAGTAAACTCAGGAGTCAGACAGGGGGATGGCCTTTCCCCAATATTATTCAACATGGTTCTAGAGGAGGCCCTTCAGAAGACAAAAGAAATGAACCTGGGTGTTAAAGTCGGAGGAAAACTGAACATTATAGCATTTGCAGATGGCGTAGCTATAATGGCAGAAAAGCTAGAGGATCTAACTACGCTGACCAAGGTCTTCATAACAGAAGCAGAAAAAATAGAGCTGAAGACAAACGATCCAAAAACCAAATTCATGCACTTTACAAGAGACCAAAATTACACCCAAGACCCCCTACGAGTTGATGGTCATGAATTCGAACAAGTACCGGAATTCAAATACTTCGGAGTCACAATTTCAAATAAAAACGCAGAAGAAATTGAGATACAGCAAAGAATAAATTCAGCCAACAGATGCATTTATGCATGCAATAGATTACTATCTTCCAAGTCATTGTCACACAAAACAAAAATTAGGTTGTACAAATCAATAGTCATCCCAGTTTTGCTCTATGGATCTGAAACGTGGATACTAAATAAGAAAGAGGAAAAAAAACTAATTGTCTTCGAAAACAAAGTCTTGAGAAAGATATATGGGCCCACATATGACCAAGGGGAGTGGAGAAGGAAACATAACAGGGAGATTAGAGACCTGTATAACGACGCAGACATTGTGAGTGAGGTCAAAAGTAGAAGACTAAGGTGGGCTGGGCATGTGTTGAGAAGGAGAGAAGAGTCCCAACTAAAGAAAGTTAGCAAAAATAACCCTGAGGGAAGGCGACCTCGTGGGAGGCCAAAACAAAGATGGTGGGACCAGGTTAGGCTAGATATACAGCGAGTTGGAGCCATGGAAGAGAATGCAGAGGACAGGCCAATCTGGAGAGGCTTTGTTGGTGCGGCTAAATATCACCTGCGATATAGATGGCCCTGGGAGTAAGTAAGTAAGTGCGAAGGCTGAAGGGTTAAGATTAATTTCTCTCTTGTAAGGGAAGTTCTACGCCAGGAAGGCTGAGGGACTGCCGTGCTTCAAGGTTAGTACAACAGAAGAGTTGCGTCAATTGAAATGGCCCTAGATACTCTTGACATTGTTTTGAACTTGACAGGTGTAGGCTATTTACATTATTTGTAGCTCTCAGTTAAGTAGATAGCAAGTTACGTTCAAAGTTTTAATAAGTCTGTTTATTTTTCTTATTTTTTATTGTATAATAAAGGCTGTCAGAAGCTTATATTTACCAACCAAGCAAGTTAAATTAATTAAATACATTTTGTTTTGTGAAGAAAAACTTTTTTTTAAAATGAAACCACAACTTGCATTGTCTCTCATTAATATTTGTTTGGTTTACAGTTATATGGTAGGTTTATATGAATTTTAAATGTTTAGTTTTTAAATTTTGTTAATTTTATACATTTTAAACAGCAAACTCAATAGTATGACAAGCCAAAAGGAAATATTCCAGTATAAATTAAAACTCGAGAGCAATTCTCCAAAATAGATTGATCTTAAGTAAGCCCAATAAAATTAAATGCATTTATGGAATCATTTTATGTGTTAAGGCTTTCAAGTTGTTTTTTATTGATATTTGTAGTTTGTGGGGTAAACGGTAAATCATTTGAATTAATTTAGTGATATTTTTTTCAACAAAGATACCCTTTTGATTCTTTTTGATTATTTAATGTGTTGTGTGTCTGGGATTATTTGGGTAAAACCCATTACCTTTTAATTGATTATTAACGATTTTTAATATTCACTTATAATGTTTAGTTATTGTTTTCTTGAGGTAATTAATAGAGCATATTTAGCAATTTGTACCAATCAGTTTGTCCTAGGACGTTGTAAATATTACTACTAAACTGTTTATACTTAACTAATGGGGGATGAAATAATCAACAGTTTGTATTTTGCAGATTTTCAAAATTCAATATTCAAAGGAAGTAACAATGAAATTAATTTAATTCATATAAATATTCGTAGCTTAAGGAAAAACTTTAACTTATTCATGGCAGTTTGTCATGATTTAATCACGAATTATTGTCCCAGTTTCATTGTTATGAGTGAGACTTGGATTACTGAATCAGAAGTTAATCTATTTTCAATTCCTGGTTATTCAATATTTGCTTGTTGTAATGAGACATATAGAGCAGGTGGGAGTTTGGTGTATGTCAGTAACAATATACGTGCCACACAGGTGGATTGTCGGCTTAAATCAGCTGACTGCACATTAATTGAGTTCAAGGTCAACCGGTTTCTTATCTCTCTACTAGCCGTTTACAGATTACACTCCTTTACCCCTGAGTGCTTCTTTAATGAATATACACAAATTCTTGGGAAACTAAAAAATAATGCAATAATTACTGGTGACATAAACATTGATATTTTAGAACACTCTTCAAATCAAGCTAAAGATGCGTATTTGACACTAATGACTAGTAATGGGTTTAATTCTCTGATTAATAAACCAACGCGTGTAACCCAATTGTCGAAAACATGCATTGATCACATATTTGTGCGGCACAGAAATTCAAATCAATTTAAAACAGCTATTTTTGATATTGACATATCTGACCACTTTCCAATCGGGCTCTCTTTTACATTAAGCAATTTGAACAAGTGTTCCATCAGGCCTCAATGTAATGTAAATAAAAAATTTACTGATTTTATATCATTAAATTTAACTCTTGAAACAACGGACTGGGACCGACTGTTTGATAAACATGAATGTAATTTTAGTTTTAATAATTTTCACACAAGATTACTTGAATGTATTGATAGTAACACTAAAGCTGCTAAACATGTAAATGTCAAACTAGAGAAAGCCCAACAAATTAGTCCATGGATGAATCAGCAATTACTTGGTAGAATTGAATTGCGGAAAAAACTTTATAGGAGAATGAAAAGTCGCCCTTATGACACCATTCTTAAACACTATTATGAAAGATTTAAAAGTAAGTTAACAACTGACCTTGATTATAGGAAAAATCAATACTATAAGAATTTACTTGATCTATGTGGTAGTCCTAAAGATAAATGGCAATTGATCAACAAACTAACTGGTAAGCAGTTTAGGTCAATTGATAAAATTACATCTAGTTCTGGACAGGTATTAGATAACGAGCAAGATATTGCTAATATTTTTAATGAATACTTTTTAAGTGTTGCCACTTCTGTTTATGTAAATAGTAATGTAGATATAGGTATCCACAATAACCAAGTCAACTCAATTTTCCTCAGACCAGTTAATACTGCTGAAATTGTTAATATAATAAAATCAATGAAAAACAAAAAATCATCTGGTTTTGATGGTATTAATATTTTGACAATTAAAAAAATTATTCACACCATAGCTGAACCCTTGACAAGATTAATTAATATTAGTTTTGTAGAGGGGATTTTTCCTGATAAATTGAAAAAGGCAATTGTTGTGCCTATTTTTAAAAAGGGTGATCCCGAATCTGTAAAACAATACCGGCCTGTAGCCTTACTTTCTGTATTCTCCAAACTATTTGAAAAAGCTATGAGAAGTAGATTTTTAAATTATTTAGAAGTGACTAGATTCTTATCTCCTAGGCAGTTTGGCTTTAGGAAGGGGAGGAATACGGAAGATGCTATCCGATCACTGTTAACTGTAGTATATAGTAGCTTAAATTCCAATAATAACTCCACTTGGGTGCATTAGTTTAACATTATCCAATTAATATAAAAGTCAAAAAAAAAACAAAAAAAAACAGTGATAGTGAAAAAACAATCTGATAAAGTATATAAGTTGGAATTATACACAAACACATGTTAAAAAAAAAAATAATACAAAATTAAATAATTCCACCATATATGGACAAATTAGTAAACATAATACACATGATCTTCTAAACAATAAATTGTTAAATAATTTTTACTCTGGACGTCCAAGTGCCTCTGGGGCAGAAATAAGAATTTCCCCAGGGTTGAGACTGGTACCAATCAATTTTTCTTGGTCGAAAACCCCCAGAAAAATTTAAAAATTAAAAATCCTTGGAGCCAAAAAATTTTGTCTGGACGTGGCCTGTTTTAGATAGTAAGATAAAGCATACCATTTTATACAACTACTGCATCAAAAGTCTGATAGTATGTAAGGATCTGCTGTACCAGCTTATTATACTATTATCATTCCGAGCAAATATTGTATTTTTCATTATTGAATATTTTTGAGGAATAAATAAATCTTGTTCGTATTATTTTGATTTGATACATACTACCATACCATATGACACTGTTATTTTTGTATCATATAATTTTGACTTGTATCTCAACATAAAGCTTATTAAAAAAGTCTCCAAATCCTTATCGTAATTTTGATCATTTAAATTTATTTTGTTGTGTTTAAAAATAAAGTTTTCCTCAATTCTGGCTTTGTATAAAATTGTCAAATAATAATAAATTATTTAGATGTATATTGTTTAGAGATTTAAAGTTTTTCAAAATTCTATCAGACATACTAACAGTGTAATATGGCTTTACATTTCACATTGTTCTTATAGGCAGCAATTCAACATGGCCGATTGGTCTAACAGAGCCTTAATATTTAATTTATAATGACCATGTAAGATTTTATATATTCCACCAATTTGTTTTGGCTATGTTATAATGCAAATCCTCAGTGTTATCCGTGGGATCAACATTTAGTTTTAGTGATATCTTTTCAGTAACTTATTATTAATAGAGGATAATCTCTTATTGTTCCCATATTTCCTGTTAAATTTGTCCTTGGATTAAGCGATTTTAAATGTTGTATGCAACTTGTTTGAAAATCTATATTTTACAAAAAAATATACATTATAGAAATACAGACTATAACTAAATTATTTAAAAATGCAAAGAGTTAAATAATTTCACAACTAAACTATTTTTCAGAGGATAAAGAATCGCACAGCTGACATAACTAGAGGCACTGTTCAGAAGTCGGTCTGTGTTCTGAGTTCAATTCCTCTGTATGGCCATATCCAGGTCAAGATGGCTCTCATCACCCATGCTTACTTTGAAGAGGGTGACTTCACCAAGGTAAACTAAACGTTGTTTTTGTCACATAAAAATGTTTAAATTATGAAGTCTGAATATTGAAAACCTTGCCTTCCTGGAGGTTGAAGACTTAATTTATGGGAAAATGACCATGACAATAGTATTTAGATTAAATTTAATTGTTTAGTTGGAATATTATTGTTTTTTTTTTAGAGGCTAATAATAATCTGGGTACTTTTTAGGTCATTAGGCATAATATTTTCATAAAAAGTGAGTTCAATACAGTTTTTGCTGCTTTTCTTTCGCTAGAAAAAAAAAAAAATAATTAATTATAATAGTATTAAGTATATACAGGGTGTCCCGTAAGTTATGACCGAAAATTCACGAGGTTATACTGTAGGTCAAAACAAACAATTTTCATCATATAATGTATAGTCCCATCTTGCTTACTTTTCTGTCTATCTGTCTGCGTGTGTTTTTTAGAAAATAATTTATATCTTCAAAATGGTTTGAGATATCAGGTTGAAACTTTGTACATTTACTGATCTTATTAGTGTACATCTGAAATAAGAGTTTCAAAATTATATCATTTACATAAACAAAATGGCGGCCATTTAAAATTTTCTAAGCCTAATAACTTTAAAACGAGTAATGTTCTATAAAAATGACAAGATAAAATAGCCCCTTTTAATACAAGAATGTTGGTACCAGGTTTATTTTTCTACAATAAGTTGTTACAGAAATAAGTAAAATTTCTCAAGTAAAGGTCTAATGCTTAAAGGTACAGCATTACAAAATTATTAGGTCCATAAGGCAGTATGCATCAGCTGATTTTATGTAACTCAGTTGATAAAAATTAAGAGATAGTTAATTGCTTTGATGATTTGTTTTCTAAGTACAGTAGAACCTCGATTAACCGGGGGCTCATTAACCGGGGAGCTGATTAACCGTGGTTCGATCCGGTCGATTTTTTTACGAAGAAAAGATTTTTCCAGTTGGATTTAAGTTTTTGTTACAATAATGTTATGTACAGTACGGTACTTCTACTTAGGGATGGGCGATATTTACGTACCGGTGACTTTGTCACTGGTATTTGCTTGTCACCGATAGTCACTGGTACAGAAAGTGAGAAATACCAGTGACAGGAATTCAGTACAGCTTGCACTGCTACAAGTGGATATCGAATGAACTACGCTACTGTGAATCACGCATGCGCACGGCGCACAGTACGAATAGCCAAGCAAAGCAATACCGAACAGTTGCTATGACAACAAGATGCGCTGTTGTCTCTGCGCAGCCTGCAGTGGGTGAGGGAACGAATGACAACAACCTGTTTTCGCGCCATCTATTTTGTGCTGCTATCCGTCTCTCCCTCCACACCCGTCCAATAAATCAGTCAGTGTACGGATGTGTTTAGATTGTTATGCTAATGAGCTGTCGCGTGCAAATTTGATTAGTTTAGTTTGATCCTTTTTATTTACGATCGTATTTTTTTACTTTGGGTGTAATTTTGTAAAGTGCGTAAGAATGTCTGGTAACAAGAGGAAACGTGTAGTTTTATCAATTCAACAAAAACTTCAAATTATTGAACATTTGGAAAAGGGGAGGGGTGCGAAAAGTTTGGCCGATGAGTACAATATTGGGGAACAGACTGTTAGGGATTTAAAAAAGAAAAAGATGGATTTGTTAAAGTTTGCAAGTGCTGCAGAGTCATCTTCGGGATTAATGAAAAGAAAAACAATGAAAAAAGCCACATTCGAAACTTTAGATAAAGCTATGTTGGAGTGGTTTGCGCAAGAACGTGCTTTAGGTAATCCCGTCAATGGTGTAATTTGTGCTGAAAAGGCCAAGGTTTTTTACGAATCTTTAGGTCTTGAAGGAAAGTTTGACGCGTCTTCTGGGTGGCTCTATCGATTTAAACAAAGGCACGGAATTCGGGAACTACACATTCAAGGGGAAGCATTAAGTGGTGATAAGGACGCGGCCGAGAAGTTTGTCGTCGAGATCAATGAGCTTGTGTCTGCAGAAAACCTTTTGCCTGAACAGATTTTTAATACAGACGAATCTGGCCTCTATTGGAAATGTTAGCCATCGAAAACATTAGCGTTCGTAAAAGAAAAAAATGCGCCTGGCCATAAAGCCAGTAAGGACAGATTAACCATAATGACCTGCTCCAATGCTTCAGGAACGAAAAAACTTAAGCTCGTAGTCATTGGTAAAGCCAAAAAACCTAGATCGTTTAAGGGAACAGAGGCAAAAAATTTGCCAGTCCACTACTTCAACCAGAAAAAGGGCTGGATGAACCAAGTTATTTTTCAGGAATGGTTCTCTAAACATTTTGTTCCCCAAGTCCGTGACTACTTAAGGTCACAAAACCTTCCTCAAAAGGCGCTTTTAATCTTGGACAATGCCCCCTCACACCCTAGTGAAACAATCTTAAAATCAGATGACGGAAAAATCGTTGTGAAATATCTCCCTCCCAACGTGACAGCACTGATCCAGCCTATGGACCAAGGTGTCATCGCTGGAATAAAAAAAGTTTACAGAACTTCAGTTTTGAGAAAACTGATTGAGGAAGAGAACGAACTGAAATCATTTTTAAAAAAATTCACCATACTAGACGCTATTTATGAATGTGCATCTGTTTGGGAAAAAGTAAAAAAAAACACATTGATTAGATCGTGGAAGAAAATATTTCCCGACATTGATGATAGTGAGGATTTTACGGGGTTTGCTGAAGAAGAAATAACTTCAAATCAATTAGCAAATATGGCGAAGGCAGTGCCAGGTGGCGAAAGCGTGGACACTGAAAATATCGATGAGTGGTTCCAATGTGACAAAGACTTGCCATCGTTTGAGATGTTTAATGACGAAGAGATAGTGAGGCGCGCTATGCGAGAAGTGGAGAGTGAGGAAGATGGAGACGAGGAGGAGGGCGAGGAAGGGGAAGGGGAAATGCCAGCTGACACCAAGACCCGTATCGCTCACAGCCACGGCGCTGCACTCAATCACTTGGAATGCCTATTAGATTACTTGGAGGGTCAAGACGATTCTCTCTTAAGTGACAAGCTATTGTTACGGAAGCTACGGTCATCGATTGCAAGGAAAGAAAGAGGTGCAAAACGTCAAACAACGATGACCGACTTCTTCAAGCCGTCTGCTAATCAGTAATAACAATGCAGTAACTACTATAAACAGCGTAGTAAATATTTTGTAAATAATTTTCTTTTGACCAATATTTTAGTTTTATATCGAAAAGACATTCATGGATACTCTTTTACAAGCAGGTAAAATGTACTCTACACTTTAATTAGGCCTAGTCTACCTATTAAAACATGATTTCTTGCACTAAATTATGCATTTCAGTTTTTTTTCTGTTATCAGCGGCTTAACCGTGATTTCATGTATCCGTGGCCCTTCTCCCCACCATTACCCCGGTTAATCGAGGTTCTACTGTACTATCTTGCAACTAATAGTGATTTTAATTGCTTAACCTCAACACATTGTGTTTCTGTAATATTGCGAGTCGTGTTTTTAGTTGTGTTATAATATTATTGGTTTTCACTACAGTAGCTGAATACACTGATATTCACTATGTCTATGGACTGGCTAATGGTAATGCAAGTCTAGCGAGAAGATTGTATGCAGAGCGTTTCCCTAACAGAAACCAACCGGGTCATAAAGTGTTTACTGCAGTCCACAATCGTCTTAGGGAGAGCGGAAGTATAAAAAAGGGCTCGGATATAGTAGGCCGACCAAGAACTGTTCGGTCACTTGCCTTTGAAGAAGCTGTCTTGAACCAGGTAGAAGATAATCCATCAACAAGTACAAGGGCTATAGCACATGACATGGGTGCTAGCAAAAGTACTATGTGGAGAACACTGAACGAACAATTATTTTATCCCTTTAAATACAAAAAAGTGCAGGAACCTGGAGATTATGCACAAAAAAATTTCTCTCGTTGGATGTTGCATAAACAAGTAGATTCCCCTGACTTCTTAAAGAATGTCCTTTTCAGTGACGAAACTACTTTTTCAGGTGAGGGAGTAATTAATTTAAAAATAATCATGTATGGGCCCAAGAAAATCCAAATGCAACCATTCAACACCATCATCAGAGAAGGTTTTCAGTGAACGTGTGGGCTGGTTTATTAAATGACAGTTTTATTGGACCCTATGTTTTGCCAAATAGGTTAAATGGACAGACATACTTGATTATTCTCCAAGATGTTCTGCCTGAGCTTCTCAAAAATATTACTTTTGATGTTAGGGAACAAACATGGTTCCAACACGATGGGGCACCGGCCCACTTTACAAATGCAGTCACACAGCACATTAACGCAGTTTATGGCAATCAATGGATCGGACACGGTAGTCCTGTCTCTTGGCCCTCAAGATCCCCCGATCTCACACCAATAGATTTTATGTTTGGGGACACATGAAATAATTGATGTATTCTACTCATATTCTGGACGCCATAGATTGGGTTGCTTGCATTGTTGAAGCTGCTGCAGCAATTCAGGAGCAAAATCCTTTTGAACATATCCGGCAGCAGTTTTACAGCGATTTACACTGTGCAATCAGCAGAGAGGAGGCCACATTGTGCATTTACTTTGAACTCATAATGAGGTATTGTTACTTGTTGTTTATTTTATTTCACATGTGTTTTACAGTTCAGGAAGTATTAATTGTTGCTTGTTGTGACATGAATTCTTCATCATTATTTGAAAACACATTGGAATTTTTAATAAAACACAGATCTTTACTTGAAAAATCTTACTTATTTTTGTAACAACTTATTGTAGAAAAATAAACCTGGTACAAAAATTCTTGTATTAAAAGGGGTA